>LPNX010578712.1:76298-107167 GCA_001517045.1 Pseudotsuga menziesii | reverse complement strand
ATATATATATATAACATAATCAACATCATGTATACCTGTTGACATAAAATTAAATATAAACCAACAAGCTAACAAGGATAACATATCAGTATCAAAATAATATAAGCAACAATATATCATAGCATATGCTGACATCATCATCTAATGTAAATCAAAAGCATCTACTCTACAATTTACCTGTATTATATTCTAGTTAATTATATGCCTAAAACCATGCACATACTTTTTCAACAAAGAGACATGAAACACATTATGCACTTTTATGCTAAGAGGCAAAGCTAGATCATAAGTAATTGTTCCTATATTTTCCAAAATTTCAAAGGAATCACAATATCTCACTACAAGTTTAGAACAATTCCCTAAGATTAAAGTACTCTTTTTTGTTTCACTTTCAAAAAACACATGATCACTGACCGAAACTGTCTATCAATCCTATTTTGATCTGCATACTTTTATGTCTATCCTGTGTTGTTTTCAAATTCTATTTAATCTTGACCATTTGATCTTTCATTTCCTTTAATAACTCTTGACAAATGGTGACTTAGTCTGTCAGACTCTCCCAACTAATAGGTGTATTGTATTTTATTCCATACATTACTTCAAAATGACTTACTTTCAAAGAAGAGTGATAACCATCGTTATAAGAAAATTCCACAAGATGCAAATAATTTTCCCATTTAGTAGGTTGATCCATTACATACATTCTTAACATGTATTCAATAACCTGATTAATCCATCCGTCTGAGGATGATGTGAAGTACTCATATTCAAATATGTTCCAAAAATTACTTGTGAATTTTGAATCCTTGTCTGACACAATTGCTTTTGGAATACCATGTAATCTAGCTACCTCTTTCATATAAATATATGTTATTTCAATTGCTTTAAGTGTAGTATTAACTGGTATAAAGTGAGATTATTTAGTTAATTTGTCTACCACTACCATAATAACATCATGTTGTGACCTTGTCTTAGGTAATTTCATGATAAAATCCATACTGGATATATCCCATTTCCATTCTGGTATCTATAGAGGTTCTAACAAGCCTGCAAGGTTCCTATGTTCAATTTTTACTTTCTAACATTCTAAGCATCTAGCTATGTAAACTGGAATTTACTTTTTCATTACTAGACAGTAATAATCCTTCTTAGTTTTTGCTAATGTCTTTTGATAACCATAGTGACCTGCAAATGGTACATCATGCATTTCTTGGTAAGATCATAACCTTAGATATGAAAATTTTAACACATATGGTCATGATTATTTCATACATAGATGCCAACGTTAGTATATATACTGAGGTAACTAAACTTCTTTTCACTTGCATACTCTGATCACATTGTTCAATGAATCACGAAGCTCTTTATAATGTCAAACTTACATAGTGAAATGATCAAACTAAAAGATATCATGATCATGTAAACCCTTGATTATTAATGATCATGATGAGAAGATACACAAATCAATATCTAAACACATGAAGAGTTAAGAAAGCTTCTTACTCACCATAGAAAAACATACATGATTCAAAAATTCTAGGATTGCTAGTTATATTTGACATACCTCTTCAAGGGATCATCAAGTCCATAGCCTACCAATTCCATCATCTCTTTTTATGATGTTACACCTAGGGCATAAAATAACAACACCACTGGAACTGATATCCAAATATGAATGGTACACCATTCCTTTTGGGAAAAAAATATCTTCGTTCCCTTTGATTATGAAGTATCCTACAACATCAACCAAGTAGTCACCCTCTACAAGCAGCTCCTTAGTAGTGAGGCCATATAAATGGCGAGGCCACTGGAATCCACAACCTTTAAATCATTGGTTAACTCTCCCATGACACATCTTGTAAATTTAAGTTGATTTAGGGTCCCTTTACTGATGAATTCAATTGTAGTCTCTTTAAAATGAAAATTTTCCAAGTTATCTACTTCC
Source organism: Pseudotsuga menziesii (assembly GCA_001517045.1). NCBI lineage: Eukaryota > Viridiplantae > Streptophyta > Pinopsida > Pinales > Pinaceae > Pseudotsuga > Pseudotsuga menziesii. Next base: position 105,222 of record LPNX010578712.1, on the reverse strand, counting down.
AAAACCAACTTGTCTAAGCTCACATTTTCCACATAAAATTTTAAGTCCCTTATGTCATGTTTGTTCAAAAAATGGAGAGCTTGTTTTCTACGTCCATACTGAGCATAGCCAAATATCAGTGTTGTCCATGAGATCAAATATTGTTAGGGATTTCTTTAAAAAAAACATTGTAGGGTTTGTCAATGCTTCCACACTTGGAATACATGCCAATGAGAGTAATTCCCACATCTACCCATGTCTTAAATTCAATTTTAATGGAGTAGATGTGGAGTTGCTTGCCCTGGTCTAGAACTGTTATACTAATAGATACACTAATAATGTCGACTTGATGGAGGACTCTTGAAGCTTCCCCACCTAGACCATTTTGCACATATATACTTGTTTTTTGTGGGTGGTATTTACCTCAAACTGTATTACTAACTTCAATCCATCTCAGTCCAGGCTCTTACTTCCTTGATTTTCATCATACTTCTTGTTTGTGTTGCATATACCCTGAAAGGGATCAGAACTGTGAGTTGGTGGTGTCAACAATAGATTGGAACCCTAAGGATTACATATGAGGAAAATAAAAACTCTAAGAATCAGACTGAGGAAAATCAGAACCCTGAGCAGACTTTAACACTCAGATTGGGATTTTGTGTATGCTTATTTGATAATACATAACCGTGAACAACCTTCACACACTCAGATCTGAACTTTGTTTATGCTGATACGATAATATGGAACCTTGAACATCCTTCACAAACTCATATTGGAACTATGTGTATGCTTATATGTAACCTTGAGCGGCCTTAACAACCTGATCATATCTACCTGAGATAGGAAAGAGAGAAGATACTAACATGAAACCCCATGAAATTGATTTTTGGATTAGAGATGAAGATTCCTTGTATCTTATTTTTCCAATGAGAGAGACTCTCTATTTATATTTTACCTTTGGGAGTCAAATCCTTAGTCTTAGGAATAAATAAATAGTAAAATCCACTTATTTAGGATTATATTATATTATTTTCACTTTTTAACCCTTCACAAAAGAACTTGACTTTTATCTTGGACTTTTGGCCCTTCACTAGTGGGATCTTGGTATTTCACTAGGGTATTTAGGATTTCAATGGGGTTCCATAACCACAACAAATCATCTGAAGCATTCTTCTTGGTCTTCTTGATCCACATGTTCCAACTCAAAGTACATCATCATAAATAAGGAAGATTATTCATAGTTCTTCTTGTTCTCCTCGCTAACACCAAGGTTATGCATTAGGCACTTCAACAAGGGGTGGCCAATCCCTTGAGAAGGTCCCATATCCCACTTTCCAAGGAGAGAAGTACATCACTTGCCTATACCTATTCTAGGGATCCTAGTGATGAACTAGTAACTAACTAGGTGCCCCAACCCCAGGATGCATCAAGTTGACCAATGTCAACTACTTGGTAACTATCCAAGTACCTCCATTCTCCTAGAGAATGTCTCTTACCCTGGGATGAGATTCAGTCCTAGACTAGTATCCAATCCCTGGTAACTGACCACGTGCCTCCATTCTCCTAGAGAATGACTCTTATCCCCATGCTGAGCTTCAATCCTAGACTTATCCAAACCCTGGTAATTAACCAGGTGTCTCCATTCTCCTAGAGAATGGATCTCAGCCCCAGGCTGAGCTTTAGTGCTAGAATGGTATCCAATTTCTGGTAATTGTTCAGGTGCGCCCCCATTCTCCCAAGATCTCGATAGTCCTCAAAAGTCAACAATGTTAAAGTCGATAAATATTCAACGTTAACAACGTTAGTCCTTAGACCACTGCGACTTTACCATAGGTATTGTAATGTAACACTCCCCTTGTTTTAGACTTAGTTGATGATTAAGTTTATATACACTCAATGAATTCCAGTTTTGATAGTGATTATATTAATGGTGTTTCTAAAAATGCTACTTCTCATTTTAATAATGAGACCCCCTCTACAAGTGAAGCAAGAATTCTTGAAATTCATAGGACGAAAATGATGAAATACATGATAGGAAAAGAAGGTCGTTTGTGAAATTTGTAAAGGAGGTATGATATGTCCTCCACAATGCAGTAATGGAAATGCACCAATGGCCAAGTTCATGAAAAATAATAAACCCACTTCTTATGGGTAGGCTAAAGGAAAGGAAGAATGGGAGGAAGCTATGCAGGTAGAAAACAATGCTTTGATGAAATACAAAACTTGTGAGTTAGTACCCCCTTACAAGAGATGAGAACCTTGTTGGTCACTTGGTTGCAACTGGATTTATAAAACAAAGTTAAATTCATATTATGACATAGAGAAGTTAAAGGCTGGAATATTTCCTAAAGGATTCAATAAAAAGAAGGAAATTCCTATGCATAAACTTGTGTTCTAGTTGTTAAGATAAACACTTTCAAACTCATTTTTTCTTTAACAACTAGTCTTTGGGGGAAAGATCCACCAAATGGATACGAAAATCATCTTCGCAAATGGGTTCTACATGAATACATCTATATGTAACATCTACCATAATTTGTGGATAAAAGTATCCAAACCGTGTTTACAGGTTAAACAAGTCACATTATGGTCATAACACTTAAGCAAGCGCCAAGGGTTGGAATGACAAATTGATAACCATTTTTTGAATTGTGGCTTTAGAAAGGGCATAACCAATTCAAATAGCTACACTAAGAAGGTTTATGGTGATATTTTTGTTGTTATTTTATATTCAAATTTGTTATTGATAGGTTCCAACTTGGGTCAATTCCATTATCTTCTAGGCTTGCAAGTTTGGATGTTAGAAGATAGTATTTATTTCACAGCTAATGTATATGAACCATGTGAACAAAATTCTAAGTGGACCATCTCAATAAGTAACTTCAAAACATGTAATATCTTTAAAAAAATGGTGTATAAAAGAGTGTAATGCATGCTTAATTATTGCTTCAAGGTTTCCTTAATTATTGTTGTTAATACTCTTGCATCCTAGCTAGTGTGAACTACAAACTCAAAGTGTGTTTTTCCTAAGATCCATGCCAATGATAACATTAATAAGAACTAATAGATGCATAATTGTAATGCATTTAAAATTATTTCCATAGCCATTCATACTCTTGACAATCTTCTTCATAATTCTATAGGAGGATTGTGTTAACTGTGAAATGCATTAATTTTTTTTCCCACAATTTAGTTTAGCATTTATTTTATGCCACCTGTTACCCCTCAAATTTGCATGTAGAATTTGAGGGTTCCTTCCAGCAATTGAAGAGGACACTACCAACAGGAAATATGGCAGCAAGCTATGCTAGATCATTTGTCTCTAATACAAGTAGTCGTTCAATCTGAAAATTTGTCTTTACTGACCTGGAAGCCAATCAGGATGCTCTACAGAACTATGGAATTAGAAAACGATGGTATCAAATAAGTTGGTTGTCATTGTTACAAGAATATGGGAACATTAACGAGGAGTTTCTAAGTTTGTTTGGTGAGGATCTTTATACAGAGGTTGTATGTTAAGCGCACAATGCCAATTCTGAAAAAAGAAGGCGGGTGTTTAAATCAATGCCTTGGCATCTGCGCATACTGTTCTTGAGAAATCAATTTCTAAAGAGCAGCTCATGTCATCTATGTCTAATTCGGGCAGAACTGTAACACATACTATTGAAAATGTGGATGGGAATAAACATCAAGCAATGCTAATGGAAAAAGTTGGAGAAGGTTGAGTTTCTGTTGATCCATCTGAAGGTTGCAAATCATTACAAACTGATGAATTATTAGAAGGTGAATCTATTTCTGCATCATCTTCTCAAACTGCAGGGAATTCATAACGAACTGGCACTATTAGGAAGAATGAGAATCCATGAGTATAAGATGAAGAATTGGTTCCTTGTGAAGCTTTGATTTGGTGCATTTATTGATTTAGGAGCATCCACAGATGGGCTAGTACATATTCCCAAGCTCAGCGAATCCTTTGTCAAACAAGTAAGCAATTTGGTTTCCATTGGACATGAGGTAACTACCAGCAAATATAGAAGAACAGGATGCACTTCTTAGATTGTAATACGGAGCGTGAAAAAGTGACATTAGATAGCTTTTGTCTTCCTGGTGAAGCTGTTGTCTGTGTATCGGGACTGCTAATATATTGATTAGGCCAGAATGGACTGCTAATATATGGACCTTGATCATATGTCAACAAATGCATTCATATGTTTGTTTCATATGTCAAACATGATCAACATGTTCAGATTATATTAGAATCCTTTGCTTGTTGTGTGTTGCTCTTGGAATCTTTTACAAGATGGGATAAATATGGGAGAGTTTAAAGTTTTTTGGGGTGAAATAATGATGCCTTGAGGCAGCAAGGAATTGTACACCTGTAGCATAACTTGGAATCTCTAGAACATATTTCTGTTAGGTAAAATACAGAGGGATTTAAAGATGGTTGCCATTTTTAGCTTTACATGGGCGGCAGTGAGGAATGTATTTCAAGGAAGCAAAATAGATATAAACCATGGTTATTCTAAGATGTTTCCAGAGCTCCAGTTTCAGCCTCACCTACCACGACAGCGAGTCAAATTGTTGACCAGTCCATGGCAGCTCTGTGATCAGAATTTGTCTTGCAAAGAATTAAAGCCCCGAGTGTGGAGCACCTTTTAGGCTTTTCCCTTTTGTTGAGTTAAGTGGTATTTTAAGAAGGGAATTTATTAGTTTCCTTGAAGAGTGCTCAAGTGTGAAAGGTTCCCCCTCCCCCGCCCTTTTTGGACATGGTCAAACAGGCCTGGATTAGTGAAGATCGCTACATCATTTTTATGGCCTGATCTGGATAATAAATGGGCATTGCACACAATCCAACGTGTATCAGTGATTTAAAGAGAAGATAAATTTAAAATAAGGATAACCCATCTCTGAAAACGAACATGGATGACAGGGCATCCCCATCAACAACGTCAACAGTATGATTGGTGGAGCTCCCATGTTCAAGTAATATCAACAGCATGTTCAAGGCATATCGGAGGGCAGCCCTACCAATTGAGTCATCTTTTGGCACTTCCAGCAGTGAGACCACTAATTATATTTTACAATTATCACTTTGCACAATATTGGGGCTACAACAAAGATTTTGTTGTGTCTTGACATAACAAGTTGGTCGGTGAAGCAAGCAAATACCAAGGAATGAAGCATCTACTATGATAGTGGAATGTGTATTGGCTCATGTGCTCCTCACACCTTGAAGACAATATACAATTTTTCCTCCTCCAGAAACCTTGTTGGACAAAGAATTAGCCCAATTCAATGAATGTGATTAATAGTTGAGGGGATGGCAAGAAAACAATTTGCAAACACCCTTCAAACATTTATCCTACATGAGATAACCAACCAAGGATGTGGTTATCCGCCAGTAAGTTGTATGGGGAAAATAATTGCTACTAGCTACATGAGTGTCCAGTACGTTGTCTTAAATGATAGTCATAATTGCTCTTAGCCAATACATTGTATGGGGAAAATAATTGAAAACTTTAATACGCTATTCATGGATTGTCTTAAATATGTATGACTCATCATTTCAAGTTGCACATACTTTTAAGTTTAAAGGTTAGAATATTAATATATATTGTGTAATACATTGTTTGCAGTCATCTTTTTTATTTGCAAGTGTTATGAAAATTCTTAATTTGTTTTCAGATATGTGAGATACATTATTACATCTTTGGAGAAAACACACAAGCCAAAGCTATTTGTTGAGTCTGACCTTGGGATTCCTCTTGATCTCCTTTACATTAGTGTTTACAAGTAAAGTATTTGCACCTTTTTTAAAAAGTTTAAAAATATGGTTTTTTTTTGTTACACAAATTCACTATTGAATGTTAAGTGCTAATGTAATTTATGGACAGCAGTCTCCCAAAGGTAAAGCAGACTATGGATCCAGAAGATGAGGAACTCTTTCGAGATGATGAAATGAAAACACCAAACAAGCTAGCTTGTTTTAAGAAGAAGGATAGACCCACTGATAAAGGTATTTCTTGTATGGTTAAAACTCAATATATTTCTCCGCTCACTCTTGAAACTGCAAAGTAGGCATTGAAAATCGTCCAATTTTTTTATCTAGTAAAGTATATCCTAGGTTGTCACTATAGTTTTGTGAAACCAATTTTATAGCAGATGCATTTGATAAAATTTGATCATGGAATTCTGGTAATGTACAGTATTCAACTGAAAGGAAAATCAAAGAGTTGCGAGAAGATAGGGAAGGACACAATGTCACTGTGGAGGGTCTCAGCAAGAGGTGAATATATGAAACACATGCCTTTCTAGTATGAAAAGGTTTTAAAAGTGGTCACATGGTGGAATAGCTTAGAAGCTCATTTCATTTTGAACTCAATTTCATGAATTAGATAAAAGCTCACAAAATTTACTATAGTGGACAGGACCTCCAAGTTAAAAAATATCAATGTTCAATGAATTTGCAGTTAAGGACAGTTGCCAGATTTTGTGGCAGGTGGAAACTATCTATGGAAATGTTAGACAACTAGGTCTTGTATAGCAAAAGAGAGAAATTAGGTTAACATATGCAAATAGCCAAAAAGGGCCAATGGAACAAGAACATTCCATGCCTGGTATTACATTCAGGTTGATTACCTAAACTAAAGAATCAGTTGAATACTAGAAAAACACCTTTGAAAACTTCACTACTTGACACTTCCATTTTCTATCTGAATTTAAACGTTGAATGCTCTAATTAGGGATCTTTCCACATGTCTGCACACATGAAATTTACAAACAAGTAGAAAGTCCTAGGACTTAACTCTGTCTGGCCTGGAAATTATGAGGTTAAAGAACCTTGGAAAGGGGCCTATGGTCAAATAGCCAATTGGTCAAGTGGCTTGTCATAAGCTCCCATTCTCATTGTCACATTATTGTTGGGTCTTAAACAAGTTTGGATTTTATATATCATTACTTCCCATTGACTATGTAAGTATAAAAAGGATTTCTTCATACAACTAGTAATTTTTGAAAGAAATGGTTTCCCTTAGAGGATCTATAAATCAAAGAAGATCCAAGGAAAAGTTATTGGAACCGGTTGATTTAGACTAGGTTCACACCAGGTTGGGTTTGAATTGGTTGTTGAAATGGAACTGCAGGTTGGTTCCGACCATCCGATTACAATCTGGACTGGCTCTCTTCTGATCAAGCCCACCTACATAGTTGGAAAAAAAGGAGGAAAAACAATGAAAAAAGGGAAAAAATCAAAATGGAGCATGCCCAAACCCTAATTTATTGTGTTATTTAATGAAACCCCACCCTCTATTTTGTCTCACACATTTCCTATTGATCATTTATTAAAATTTGCATATATATTTTTAGTTGACCTTCAACCTAGTTTTTTGGCCAGTTCCTATCAACTGGTTTTGGATCTGAAAACTTTTATTCAAGGAATGTTTCTTTTGAGCCAAAAAAAAGACGTTCAAGAGCCTCAACTTATCATTGTTTTTTTATGCATTTGAGTACAAGAATTGGTTTTTTCTTTCAAATGTACTACAAAAGTAGTCATCTCTTTTTGGGGATGTATTAATGTTTTTTTCATCCCGAATGTGTTTTGGAAGAATATTGAAGAGACAAAAACCAAAAATTTGTAGATGGATTGTATATATCTCGGTCATGTTAATAGCAATCACTTACAAATGATAGACCTTACAGATCATATCAAGGCCTAGTTCTACTAGGTTGATCTCTTCTTTCATTTAGATAACCCATCGAGAGATAGAGGGCATCGGGTCAGTGAGACAATGCACACCCTCCTGCTCTCTTCGGAGATGCCCTACTTGCACACGACCACAGAGATGGATGTGCCCCAGTTTGTTCCATTACATGGGAGTCTCCCATTCCAAACCAAGTGGTCAGTTTCCCATTTCCATATTTTTCTCTTTGGGTCTTGGATGTTAGGAGAGCTCCACCTAGTTGTTCCAAGGCTCCTCTTAGGATCACCCAACTACTAACTAGGCTATATTAGTCGACGAAATTCCCTAGAGGAAAATATCATATATTGCATTGGTACATTCACGATTATTGTTGATGACAAAGATGTTATGTCTTTCACCCGTACATCTACTTCTACTTTGATTACAATGTAAAAGCTTTTTCTCGGTTAGGGTTTACCCCTTCTTGCTGTTGTATTTCCTTCCTTTTGGTACTTATTAGGAGTGCCAACTTGCCAAGGTGCACTCCCACACCACTATTGTGACTTGTTGTCCTCTCTAGTCCCATTGACCTACTTTGGTGACTTGTGAACTTTAATAAAGTTGTCACCTCTTATGTTCATTTTTAAGAGTGTCCTTTCAAGAGTGTCCTTTCCGTTTTCATCTTCTTTCTCTTCATTTGCTTAAACATTCTTCTTATTTGCAGTTCTCTATAAGGTTAGATTCTTTAATATTTTCTTGAATCCCTATTGTGCAGAAATTCCACTTCATAGTCAATTTTGTCTAAGTGAAATATGACCTATTTTATGATCATAGACAATTTTGTCTATATTATGAATGCTTTCTTGTTTGCAATGCAAAATCTAGATGGAACTTCTTTAGGGTGTTGATTTTGCATTCTAATGTTATGTTTATCCCCCTGGAGCTTCCATTTCTGGCTTCTTTGTTTCTTTATGTTAGAAATAGTAAGCTCACTGCCATCGAGTATTCCTTTGACATGGGAGGTTTTGCATTCATATTTAAATGGATGTTTTTCATAGTCCTAATTACGTAGTTATACCCATTTCTAACATCTGCACAATGACTATAGAGTAGAGTCATATGCCCTGTCATGATTATAGTTTGTTAAGTATATCTAATTCTATTCCTTCTCCCAGTGTTTCAAATCATGCCTGGTTTTCCAAAGAAAAAGATAAAAAGACAGCCTCATCCTATACTCTATGGCCCCATGAATATGCTTATATCCAATGTTGTTAGGGATCATGTAGATCTACCAGTGCAAGAACTGCAACATCACCCTGGGAAGCAAATAAACATTATGAATTGGCATCACAATATATCCTAACCATTTGTCCTTATGGATACTCATTAGCTTGATGGAAGAAGGAGCATTGCTCATCCCATGGTGGATGGGATCCATATGAAGCACCAACTATTGTGTTGATCATCCTCTTTTGATTCTCCTTATTTCTCCACGTATACATGGTTGTAGGATGGTCATGCTTATCTAGTATATCCTTGGCATCCACACTAAGATAATTGTTGTTGATAGGTCTCATATAGTGGTACACTTACGGTTGCTAGGGAATAGAGATTTTTGCAATCCCATTAAGCCAATTTCTTGAGTTTTGTTCAAAATTCCTAGAAAAGGTTTATGGATTTCATAACTTTCTTGATCATATATTGTGAACTTATACAATCTATCATCCTTTGTCGGCCGTTAGATACTCAAAGTTGTGTATTGATCATTTTTACCATTATAGAGGACTCTGTAAGTCAGGTTCCCAAATTCTTAAAGGGCGCTAGCTCAATGGAAGAGTGCCCGCCTTACAAGCAAGAGATTGGTGGTTTGATTCCTCCATGCCCTAAATGATATTATAATATCAGTTAAAAACAACTAAATTAGTAACCAAAAAATAAGAAACAAGTGACCAAACAAAATGACCAAAATTTGTATATAAAATTACTAAAAACGACTAAATTAGTGACAAAAAAATGAGAGATGCGAAACTAGGCATTAAAAAGGATGCAACACATGGCGTTAATGATGAAGCCAAACATGAAGTTGATATGGTAGCAAAATAAGACGCGAAACTAGGCATTAAAAAGGATGCAACACATGGCACTAATGATGAAGCCAAACATGGAGTTGAAATGGTAGCAAAATAAGACGTTACTTTGGATGCAAAACATGATGCTACATAGAAAGCCAAATATGATGCAACAATAGAAGAAATATTTGGTGTCATTTTGGTAGCAAAACATGATGCAAAAAAGGAAGAAAAAATTGGTGCAAATTTGGAAGTGAAAATTAGCACATATTTGGAAGTAAAACATGATGCAAAATGGGTTGCTGAAGTGGTAGAAAAAATGGATGCAATATTGGATGCTATTTTGGATGATAACATGGTGCTATTAAGGATGCAAATATGGCGCTAACTTGGGGTGCCATTTAAGAAGCAAAAATAGACACTCTCTAGGAAACAAAATATGACACTATTTAGGAAGCAATCATCGACGTTGTTTAGGAAGCAAAGTTGGATGCTATTCTGGAAGCAAAAAAATAGACGTTATTTTAGACGTCATAAAAGATGCTATCTAGGAAGAAAAAAAGGACATTTTTTGAGACACTTTAAGTTTTGTCCATGACGCATCCCATTTAGCGTCTAGTTTGACCACTCAATGTAAGAAAAAAGTTACACTAAAAAGGGACGCTAATTCTAGGATTTGTTGTAGTGCATACAGTTTTCAGTCAAGATGAATCCTGGTTATGGCACTATAAATTTGGTCATATTCCATTCAAGAGTCTCAATATCCTACACAAATAGTAAATGGTCAAAGAATTACCAGTTATTCATGAACAATCAAACACCTATGAGGATTGTATCATTGGTAAACATCATAGGGACAGTTTCCCCACTTCCACATCTCGAGCCAAAGAGCATCTTGAGTTAGTTCATACAGACCTCTGTGGACCCATGCAAACCCAATCCATAGGAGGAAGTTTTTATTTTCTAACCTTTATTGATGATTTTAGCAGGAAAAAATGGATTTATTTCCTCAGGAACAAATCAAATACCTTCTCCAAGTTCAAAGAGTTCAAGGATCTCACTGAGAAGCAGCCTGTAAAGTTCATTAAAATGATTAGATCAGATGGTGGAGGTGAATATGATTCACATGAGTTTTTAGAATTTTGTAAGCAACATGGCATCCAGAGATAGTTCACTACCAGACACACTCCACAGTAGAATGGATTTGTTGAACGAAAGAACCGGACCATCATGAACATGGCCCATAATATGTTGTCACATAAGAAGCTATCCAATGAGTATTGGGTTGAATTTGTTGGATGCTCAGTCTACTTGCTCAACAGATCACCCATAGTGACTTTCCAGGACAAGATTCTTGAAGAAGAATTGAGTGGAACTAAGACTAGTGTCTCACATCTTAGAATATTTGGTTCTACTGCATTTGTGCATATACCTAATGAACTCAGAAGAAAGTTAGACAAGAAAACTGAGCGCTTCATTTTCACTGGTTATAGTGAACAACACAAGGCATACAAGCTTTATAATCTTGTCACCAAAAATCTTGTGGTGAGAAGAGATGTAAAGTTCATTGAAGACAAATGCTGGAGTGATCCTTCAGACGTACAACATGAAGAATGTTCACTTCAGCCAGTTTTACCTATCAGACTTCCAAGATTGGAAGTACAACAGCAAGAAGAAGCAGCAGACGGTCCACCACAAAACCAGAAAACTAGAAGCTTGAGAGAGTTATATGAACATACTCCAATTCTTGATGAGCAACTTCAGTTTTCTCTCTTCTCCTGTCAGCTCACATCTTTTAATGAATCAGTGAAGGATGCACAGTCGGTAAAGTCCATGAATGAAGAGATTGATGCAATAGATAAAAACCAGACTTGGGATCTTGTTGACATCCCTGCCAAAGAAACAAGTATTGGAGTCAAATGGGTCTATAAGACCAAATTGAATGAAAAAGGAGAACTTGAAAAGCACAAGGCAAGGTTGGTTTCCAAAGGATATGCATAAAAGTATGGTGTAGATTATGATGAAACCTTTTCTCCTGTAGCAAGGATGGATACCATTAGAGCTGTAATTTCCATTGCAGCACAAAATAAATGGCATGTGTATCAAATGGATGTGAAATCTACCTTTATTAATGGAATTCTTGAAGAAGAAGTTTATGTAGACGCGGCCACCTAGTTATACTGTCCAAGGTCATGAAGACAAAGTGTATAAGCTGAAAAAGGCCTTGTATGGTCAAAAACAAGCTCCACGATCTTGGTACAGTAGGATTGACTCCTACCTCATCAACAATGGTTTCAGCAGAAGCAGCTATGAGCCCACTCTGTATGTCAAAACAGATCAAGGTAAAATATTGATGGTATGTCTTTATGTTGATGACATGATTTACAATGGTAGTTTGATGCTTGAATATTTCAGGACAATCATGAAAAAGAAATTTGAAATAACTGATCTAGGACTGATGAAGTACTTCCTTGGCCTAGAAGTTACTCAAACTAATAAAGGTATTTTTATCTACCAGCACAAGTATGCTACTAATATTTTGCAGAGATTCAAAATGGATAAATGTAAACCAGCAAAAACCCCCATAGCTCTTGGAACCAAGTTAACCAAGAATGATGATGAACCAACATTAAATAATACACTCTATATACAAATGGTAGGAAATTTAATGTACTTGACTGGAACTCGACCTGATTTTATGTATGTTGTCAGTCTTATTTCCATATTTATGGAGTCTCCCAAAGACTCTCACTGGAAAGTTGGAAAAATAATTCTGATAAATGTTGCATGCACACTTAGATATGGCCTCTGGTACACTCATACACCAGACAATACTCTCACAGGGTACAGTGACAGTGATTTTGCAAGTAGTCTTGATGAAAGGAAAAGCACATATGGTTATGCTTTCCATTTGGATACAAATATGATCTCTTGGGCATCTCAGAAACAACCCATTGTGAGCATGTCTTTTGCAGAAGCAGAATATGTAGCAGCCACCACAGCAACTTCCCATGTAGTTTGGCTAAGAATACTTTTAAAGGATATGGGACACACTACAAAAGATCCCACTTCTATTTTCTGTGAGAATAGCTCTACAATACAGTTGTCTAAACATAATGTATCTCATAGAACAAGCAAACACATTGACACTCGATATCATTTCCTTCGTGAGTTAGTCAATGAAGGAAAAAAAATTATTGTTTTGTGGCTCTAAGGAGCAGTTGGCTGACATGTTCACCAAACCATTGGGAACATCTGCATTTGTATATCAGAGAGAGCACTTAGGCATAGACAGTCCTGATGATGTACTACCAGTTGAGATTAAGGGGGTGTGTTGAAGAATGTAATCTCACTTGTGGTTAGTTAGTGAGTTAAGCGACCCATGGTATTTGTGCACCTATGGTATTTTCCCATGTTTTTTCCATTATGTAATACTATAAATACATTTGCTAAATATTGAGAAGGAAATCAATCTTCCCATAGTGCTTCTTTTGTTGCATTGTTTTCTTTTACAATTTACTCTATGGGTTCTTCAAAAATAACTGAATCATATTGAGTGTCCCAAAAATTATGTTTCTACCTTTAATCATTCTTCTTACCTATTATTACTGCTTCTTCCCTTACATTACTGCTTCTATCTACAACATCTACTTATTTCTTCATATGGTTCTCCTTTTTACTTTGGAGAGGATTAATTTTGTATATGTAATATGAAGAGGCCCATGCCTTATTTTGTTATAATATAATATATGTTTTTTCCTCGAGCAAAGATATTTCATAGGTTTATTTCGCAATCTGCTACTTCTTCATCATTTGCTTTTGGAGAAGGAGTTTTTATATGGTGTGCTACTCCCAACTTTCCAATGGGAGAATGAGTGCTTATATGGTGTGTCATTCCAAACTTTCCAATAGATTGTCATGCATATATTTCAAGATAAATAATCGGCGAGCATTATTTAGTTTTTATTTTGAAGTGTTTTATTTTCATTCCATGAATTGCAAATGCAATATCTACACATTAGGTGAATGTGGTGCCATTTATTTATACCATATTGTTAAACAACAATTTGTATTGTGTAAATATGCATAAATTCAATGATTATAGTCTTAACACCTAGGTTGTATACTCCATCCAATCCCTTGTTAAATGACGTAAACATTAGGTAATCCCAATTTCTCATAAATGTTAAATCCTTTCTTGTGTTGGGGGACAATGGGAGGAAGGAGGAATATTGATATGGATAAGTGTCATCTATCATTGTAAAAAATTAGGGGGATTCAAGTCATAAATTCAACCAACAATTCAATCAAGGAAAAAATCAATTTGAAAGTGGTTAATAGACCACACATCTTGGCAATGCATTGTATCTCTATGTAGTGTTGTTTACTACCTAGACAAATCATAGGAAGGTTGTAGGTGTACTCCCAATGATTAAATGGAACAATTGATGCCTTTGATTGTAGAAAATGTTCAACTAAATGCACAAGTAGATAAATTCACTTAGTGATCAAGGAATTGGATGATGTAAGGAAATATTTATCCAGGGATCATTATTGTAATAAATTTTCCCATGTCCACCTACTACATTAAACCATATTTGAGAAACCAATCCCAATATATATGTATGTATATATATAATAGATAGAAGCAACAAAAAACATCCATAGGGTAGGATACTCAATCGCATAAGTGATTAACACATAGAAAAAATTACCTTGGTAACCTATATGGGAGAAACATTAATTAATGGCTTATGTTCATGCTTAAGAATTATTACAAACTAGAGCTATACACTCTCAATTAGAAAATTTCTATATGCTTACTCCTTGGTATTTGCACTAAACCTTAATAGATCTAAATATAGAATATATAAATTAACTTGTGAATAACACAATAGATCCACAAAATAAACAACACTATCATGAACACAATAATGTTGAGAAAACCCTTAAGCCTAGGGTAACACCATTAATTATTCATGATGGAGGAATCATTGTTGAGCCGCAAGAGATACTAAGAGAGGGGGTGAATCAGTATCATCCAATTTCAACAAATTTTACTTCAGTAAACAAGTAAAATTATTAATATTAAACATTCATTAATATCAAAATACTTATCAACATATAAAACACTGTGTGCAAGATGTTTATACAAAAACTTTATATAGATAGTGTTGGTTGTGGAGCTTGATATTCTTGATTCAGAGATGTTATTTCAGTCGTGTTCGGATCCCGACACCTAACAAGGGGTTTTGGGGGTATCCCCCCCCCCCCTAGTATAGTCATCATGGGGGTAAAGGGGGGGCGACGACTATTTTGGGAGCCCCCCTTGGCAGGGGTTCCGTAGAAACACCCCTGTAGCAAAAATTTAGGAAAAAATGCCTTGTGAAATGTTGTAATTTCAGAGTCATGACTTGGTCAATAATGGGTGATTTACGGATCCATTGTTTTGGGAATCATGTGGTATTTTCCCATGGAATTCCCTTTATAAAAGGAAGGCATTTTAATATGACTATGTATTGTATTGTAGAATTGTAAAAGCGATCTCTGTGATTGTGAGAGAGAGAGATTGTGAGAGAGTGAAGAGGAAGTGCAACAGGGTTGCTACAGGTCGTATCCCTTCATTTTGTTGGATGTAATAATAATAAAGGATTGACAATTTATGTGTGCATGTATCCCATCTTGGGTGATATATGTGTCCCTCTTGTAATGTGTTTTAATATTTTCATATTGTTTATTGTTTATTGTTATTGCTCTGTGATACTGTTTTTCTAACATATAGAATATTTGATTACAAAAATTGTTGGGAGACACCAATCTCCAATAATGGTGTGAGAACCCACTCACGGACTTTGCAGACACCAATTTAACAAATACACCACTCCTTTGTGCAAGAACCAACTTGTTGTTTACAGGCACAACCTATGAGGACAACAATCCTCTTATGAGCACCAACTCATAATAAACAAGAACCAACTTGCATAGCTAGGAACCAACCTGTCAAATATATGAGAACACCAATTCTCCTGAGCAGCAACTCAAGTACACACTGTCACTACTCTATTGTCCTACTTTAGGCACTCAAATCTATGCACTTTCCTCAACTACTACTATGCACATAGTTCTGCAATTCTCCACAACTTCTTCTATGCACTCAGCCCCGTGCGACTTTAGAATGCTTCCAAACCATCTTCCAATATATCAAACATCCTCATTTTCTAGGCCCCAAGAAATTCATCTTCTCCTTGGCATTACACACCTACTAGAGCTCCATACTTACTTGGATGGATGATGAAGTAGGGAGAGTGCTCCATTTATTTATACAAGTGTTGACTCGCTTTCTGGGCTAACATAACATTTTATGGGAAGGATAACCTAATTATTCTGGTTGTAGTCTCCTTATATATTTTAACACTTTGACATCAATGACAACAATATTTCCGATGATCCCCCCTTTGGCATTGATGTCAACACCAAATAAAACTGACCTCCCTCTAAATATGAGATCCTTATCAAAATCGTACTCCCCCTCTCAATATTATGTTTCTATGTCATCATTCAGTTCTCTGTAATTCTCTTCCCCTTTGACATCAATGGTAGGGGGGTTTTTCTTTACCCTATTCCTTACTTATCTCCTACAACCTTTCGACAAACTTGTGATTATGTATTCGCACAAGATTTGAAATTTCCCTATGCAATTATGTTTTTGGATAGAATCTATAATATTCTCTTCTTGGATTCATGCTTCACTTCCTTCAGTCTGTTTCTCGTCTGAATTCTATACTACACATTATTCATCTACCTTCCTGTGTTCATGTAGCATTGTATCAAAAAATATAAAAATGATATTTTTCTGATTGTTTTTTTATTGCACTATTGTTGCAAATGTCTGCATGGATGCCTATGCAGTTGCAACCTTCTCCTTCATGTTTGCTTCTTTGTCCAAAATTGCTTCTCCCAATTGCTCACTGATAGTTAACTTCAAGGTTTATGTGCATTCATCGGCAACTTCCTTACCTTCCCCTTGCACTTGCGCAAATTGTTCTGCGATCCGATTGGATTCTTCTTGTAATGGCTCAAGCTTGTTGGTTGTCTTGTGTCACTCATACTAGATCTTGCTTACTTCCATATGTTTTTTTTTCTGTGTTTTACCATGTTGGTCATGTTTTCCATGACCGGTAGAGTAGTCAAACTATAGTGCATTTTTTTCCATCTCTTGAGCAGTTTGAATATTTTGATCCACTTCTTTCAATTGCTCGTCTACAACCAAATTTTCCCATAGATGAGTACTTTCTTCGTGCAACTTTTCACACTTTAAATCCAAATTCCTAATATTGCCTACTGCAATATTCACTCTTTCTTGTTTGTGTTCACACTCTACTCTCACATCTGGAGGTGTCCTTGGTTGTTGCTTTGCTATAAGCTCCTCAACATTAATGCATAAGACTTGAATGGATTCACCTATATTTATTCTCTTCTATTATGGAGGAGTATCTTGTTCTATCTATATGTCTAGAAGCATGTTACATACTTCCTCGATTCCTTATGTAATTTTGAATTCTTTTGTTGCATTTCCTCTACTTCTTTCTTCAACTTAGCTGCTTCTTCTGCTTCTTTTTTTAGCTTTGTTGTATTCTGCGTTGTTTCTTCTTTCTCCATTTGCATTTTTTGATGTTCCTCCTGTAATATTTCCTTTTCTTCATAGATTTTATACCATTCTATTGTGATAGCCTCATGTCACCCTCGGATTTCCTATGCAATAGATGTATTCAATGCATGCAACTCATCCATAGGTAAATGCAACAAGAACATATCTACAGGACTTATTGTAAATGTTGAATCCTGCATATCTTGTGTGGGAAATACTAGTGGTTATACTGATATATTAAAACCTTGTTGTGGCTCTGTTGTAGACTTCATATGTGTAGTTAAGTGTGTATACACACTGTGCATGTGTGTACCTGAGTTTTTGGGAACGATGTTATTTCCTTCTTCCTTCTTAGTCATCATTAAAAACTAATTTATTGTTGTAAACGTTTCTTCAAATTTAATGAGGATATCCTCTTGTTTTGTGACAAGATATTCCATTTCCTCCTTTGTGGCTACCTTCTCCATGAATTCCATAGTAACATTATTGACCTCCTATCCAATCCGATCCACATCTTAGTTAAATCAACACCTGAGCAGGGATGGGTTTGGATGTTTTTCTTCTTCCTTGATAGTTCTTCAAATTGGTCCTTTCCTGTCCTTTTCTTAGTCTACACAATCTTCTTTGTAGTTTCAGGGAATATTTATACACTTTTAGTCTCCATTTTGTGGATTTATTCTATGGTGGAATGTTTTGTTGTTCATGTTGCTTTTGTTGTGTGACTTCTGCTTATTTTGTCAATGAAACTCACCACATTGGATCCCAACCATTTACAATATAAGCAATGATATCCTCTTAGGACCTAAACATGGTAGCTAACCATTTCTTCTGGTGATCTCTTTTTGATTCTATATAGATATGATGTATTCTTTCCTTAAACCATATAATCCCCTTATACAAGTCAATTGTATGCAGTTGTATACACAATATACTATTGATGATAACTTTATAATTCCAACACGAATAAAAAGACTGGATCAAAATCCCAACTTCGAACCAGTAAACTAATTTGTATTAGCTTTTTCAAGATCGACAGGTTCTAAATTTAGCGAACCTACAAATTTAGCGATTTGCTAAATTTTCCTCCCTTTTGATAGCGTTGCGCAAACTTCATTTCCACAGTTTAGAAACCACTTTTCTGCATGTGGGATGAGGGATACCCATTTTCCAAAATGTTCCTTCTGCACTTTCCTCCCCAAAATTCTGTTTCGGCAACAGAATTTCCGCAAGATACGTTCTGCAATTCCAAATTCACCTTTGCGCAAGTCAATCTTCGCAATAGGAGTTCCTGCAATTTATATTCCACATGTGGGTTGCAGGTTGCGGGTTGCGGGATGCAATTCCATATTTTCCAAATTTTCGCTCTGCAATTCTCCGCTCGCAAGGTTCTTTCCGCACCGTTGATCAATTGTGGGATGGCACAGAACCGTTGATTTGGTTTCAGATGCGGGATGAACGTCCACCATTGATTCCTTCTCTGCTCTTTTTCCATCATTTGATATATTCAAATATTTGGTTTTCCTATGTGCGAATTGATCACTGAAGGGATCAATTTTTTCTGCAAATTATCTGCAAATTAATTACAGACTCCTTTGTGGATTGAATCGTAATAGAAATTTAAAATCTACACACTTAAATAAAATCTGGAACCCATCATATGCACGCAGATTGTAAATATCTGGTTTTTTATTCTGTAAGATCAAAATTTCAGATACAGAACATTCACTCTCTTGATATGCATACAATCACTCATTCAATCCTCACATTCACTCATTATTCACCCCTCCGCACACATATCTTGATCTATTACATTCAAACAAACTTATAATACTTAGAAAACCTGCCAAACCCGATTAAATGGATCTGAAACCTAATAAAGAAAAACCTAATCGACAAAGATCAATCCTTGAGAGATCCACATATGGATCAAGGAGAACAAAGGAAAATCTACCACTTCTTGAAATTCAAAACTAACCCTATCTAATTATACATCTAGAAACTCGATTACATGGCAAGATGACTCAATCTGTGAGCTAGACGTTGACCTGGATGCTCCTGCATCATACTCTTGGGGAAGAAAATAATTCTCCATTAAGTCTTTAGGTTTTATATCATACTTGGAAATTTCTTGCTCTGTCATCCAGGATGCATCTTCAGAAGGTTGATTCTTCCATTTGACCAGATATTGAAAGTAGGTTATGTTCCTGGTCTTTCTTAAGATTGTTTTGTTAAGGATGGCTTCAATATGAGGTTGTTCTTTCTGTGGAATTTGACCTTTCTAATCTATAGTTGGATCATCTCTTTCTAAATTCACACCATCTAGCTAAACACCTGCATCTTTAAACAGATATAAATTTGAAACATTAAAAATTGGTGGAATCTGAAGGTTAGAAGGAAGTTCAATCTCATAAGAATTAGCAGAAAAATTCCTTAGAACTTTACATGGTCCAATTTTTTTAAGGTTCAGTTTATTATAAGTTCCTTTAGGGAACCTTTCCTTTCTTAGATAGGCCATCACTAAATCTCCAACCTGAAAATTCACTTCTCTTCTCTTTAAATCTGCTCTCTATTTATACTTTTATGTACTTCCCTGTAATATATTCTTGATGGTTTCTTGTAGCTCATGCATACTAAGTGCAAAATATTAACCCTCTGCACTTCTCTTTTCTTGCTTTCCCAAATATCTAAGTTCATACACACCCCTTGGATGCATCCCATAGACAATTTGAAAAGGACTCATACATGTACTCCTATTGGGTGAATCATTATATGCGAACTCAGTCTGAGCTAAAGCCAAGTCTCACTATTTTGGATGTTCATATACCAGACTTCTCAGTATATTCCCCAAGCTTCTATTTACCACTTCAATCTGTCCATCATTCTGAGGATGATAAGCAGAACTAAAACTGAGATTAGTCCCCAATTTCTTCCATAGAGCTCTCCAAAAATGACCAACAAAATTTGTATCTCTGTCAGACACAATACTCAAAGGCAAACCATGCAACTTTACAATTTATGAAAAGAATAAATTAGCAATGTTTGTTGCATCATTAGTCTTTTTGCATGCATTAAAATGAGCCATTTTACATAAACGGAATCATGACCTCTCTGAGTTCTAGGTAAACCTAAAACAAAATCCATGCTTATGGAATCCCAAGGCCTAGCTGGGATAGGCAATGGTTGATATAATCCTGTGTCCTGAATTCTCCCTTTTGCATGTTGACAGATTCTACATCCCTCAACAAATTTATTCACATCATACTGTATCTAATTTGGCCAAAAATAAAAATTACTCACCAGAGCAAAAGTTTTGTCTTGTCCAAAATGTCCTGAGAGACCTCCACTATGCTTCTCCTAAATTAAATTTTATCTCATTGAACACCTCGGAATACACAACTTATTGTTCTTGAATAACAACCCTTCTTGCAACATATAATCTAACCATTGGATTCTGTTATGGGTAACTGGATCTTCACAGGCAGCATAAATATCTTTTAAATCTACATCCTCCTTATACATAGCAATTAATTTTTCAAATCCCAAAGTACTAATCTTAATTTCTTGCATTACCAAACTTACCCTACTCAAAGCATCATCAAATTTATTGGATTGACCACTTGTATGCTTGATAACAAAGGTAAATTTCTGTAAAAATTCTACCCATTTAGCATGCCTCTGATTTAACTTTGGTTGGTTGTTTATGAACTGCAAAGCATGATTGTCAGAATACAAAATAAATTTCTTAGGCATCAAATAATGTCTCCATTTTTAAGAGCTTGCACAACAACATATAATTCCTTATCATATGAAGAATATTTCTATTTAGCTTCATTTAATTTTTCACTAAAATATGGTACTGGTCTCTGCTCTTGACTCAAAACTGCTCCCACTGTTGTTCCACTGGCATCTGTCTCCACTTGAAACACTTCATCAAAACTGGGTAAATCCAAGATAGGCTTCTCAGTTATTTTCTTTTTCAGCAATTTAAAATTCCTATCAGCTTCTTTAGTCCACATGAAAAGTTGTTTACTTCCTCTGAAAGTATCTATTTAAGGTGCACAAATCTGACTGAAATTCTTAATGAACTTCCTATAGAAACTAGCAAGTCCATGAAAAATTCTTACCTCAAAAGCATTTCTTGAAATCGACCAATTTAAAATTGCCTGCACTTTATCAGAATCCATTTTTAGTCCTTCTGAAACCACGAACCCCAAATAGACCAACTCTTTCTTTAGAAAACTACACTTCTTTAAATTAATTAGCAGCTTCTCCTTCTGTAAATTCCTCAACACCAAATTAAGGTGCCTTAAATGTTCTTCTATGTTCTGACTAAAAATCAAAATGTCATCTAAATACACAATCACAAATTTTCCAGTAAACTCCTTCGAAACTTCATTCATTAATCTCATGAAAGTATGGGGTGCATTTGTAAGTCCAAATGGAATCACTAACCACTCATACAGACCATCATTAGTTTTAAATGTTGTTTTCCATTCATCCCCTTCCCTTATCCTAATATGATGATATCCACTTTTTAAATCTATTTTGGAAAAATATTTTGAACCACTTAAACAGTCCATCAGATCATCAATTCTGGGTAAAGGAAATATATACCTGATAGTGATTTTATTAATTGCCTTGGAATTGGTACACATCCTCCATCCACCATCTTTATTTGGACTTAAACTCTCTTTCACCAATCCTTTCTCCAACAACTCTTGCACTTGTTGTTTGATTTCTTCATTTTCTAGAGGAGTCAATCTGTATGTTGCTTTGTTAGGAAAACTTGCACCAGGTATTAGATCAATGTGATGACTGATACTTCTTACAGGAGGTAATTCACTAGGTAAATCATCCACAATAATATCAACATGTTCATCAAGCAAAACTTTAACTTCATCTGGAAAATTATCTAAATTTGTAGAAGTTAAAATTACCTTTGTCTTACCAACAACAGCAAATTGTAAATCTTCTTCTTTCTGAACTTCATGTAATAGTTCTTTTCCAGTCATCAACAAAATGCTTGATCCTGAACTCTCCTGAACTGCTTCATCTTCCAAGGGTGATAAAGTATGTCTCTTTCCATCTTTCTCCAAATAATATGTATTCTTTCTCCCATCATGAACCACTTTTATGTCATACTTCCATGGCCTCCCTAAGAGTATATGGCACACATCCATAGGTATTATGTCACATAAAACCTCATCCTTGCAAGTACCAATCTGAAACTCCACATTACACTGCTCATTCACCAAGAGCTAATGTCCCTTTTGCAACTAGGACACTTTGTAAGGAGTGGGATGCTTCATTCTCTTCAATCCCAACTTCTTTACCATCTTTGTGGAAACCAAATTATCAGTACTACCACTATCAATAATCGTTTTACAACACTTACCTTGTGACTTACACCTTGTTCTGAACAGACTTTTCCTTTGAGTTGGTTCATGTGCTTGCTTCTTTGTCTTCACCAAGACTCTCTTCAACATAAGATATTATCCATCCTCTGGAGGGTTATCCACCTCTGTTTCTTCTTTTGCTTCTTCTTGAGCTTATGCAACATTGACATTTATCTTACTTGTAGATTTATTTCTTGGACAATCGCAAGACATATGTCTAGTTTCTCCACATGTATAACATCTCACTTCTCTATTTCGACCTCTTCCTCTACCTCCTCTAAATCCTCTTCTCTGGAATGACTAACCACTACAGATAGAAATTTTAGACTCAACTTTAGAAGTCTTACTTCCTCTGTTTGGAACACCCCTTCCTCTTACCATGTTCTTTCCTCTATTTCTCTGATTTTGTTTTCTTAGGAATTTTTCTTCTACCTTCAGAGCTACTTGATATGCATCTTCTACAGTTTTTAGATTTAATAGACTGAGTTCATCCTATATATCATACCTCAAACAATTGATATACCTAGCTACTCTTTCTATACCATGTTCTACATGTTTAGATCTAATATTTAGTCTAAAAAATCTTCTGTATATTCTTTTACTGTCATAGCTTTCTGTCTAAGGTTTTGCAACTGTCTAAGAAGATTCAACTGATAGTCTTTAGGCATAAACTGACTTTTAATTTTATATAGCATCTTATCCCAAGAATTAATTTTTTTCTTACCTATTCCTTCTCTGTAAATTTGGAGCTCATCCCACCAGATCGATGCATGTCCCTTCAGTCTGGTAATTGCATATCTCAATTTCTTCTTGTCTTGTATCTCTTCAAAATCAAAGTAGTTATTTAGAGAATTTATCCAACCCATAAGTTCTTCAACATTTAAGTTACCTGAGTATATAGGCACTTCGATTTTGGGTCTACCACTGGTCTTCGTCAACATTTTGAGAATTTTGACTTCTTCAGGGTCTTCTTCTTCTTCCTCAGAGGATTCGGATTTGACTTCTTCATTACTGTCATCTGAATTGCTCAGTTGTTTCTTTCTTTCCATAGCTTCTAACCTTGCTTCCATTCTTCTCATATTTCTCTCCATTTTTATTTTTGCAGGCTGTCTTCCTTGACCACGCCCTACATGCACTCCATGCGCACATCCTCTCCTTGGTGGAATTTTCTTCACAATATCAATCTGTCAATTGAACAATTTCACAAAATTCCTCTTCTTCTGCTCTGATACCAATTGATGCCAACATGAATCAGAAGACTGGATCAAAATCCCAACTTCGAACCAGTAAACTAATTTGTATTAGCTTTTTCAGGATCGACAGGTTCTAACTTTAGCAAACCTATGAATTTAGCGATTTGCTAAATTTTCCTCCCTTTCGGCAGCATTGCACAATCTTTATTTCCACAGTTCGGAAACCACTTTTCTACATGTGGGATGCGGGAGACCCATTTTCCCAAATGTGCCTTCCACACTTTCCTCCCCGAAATTATGTTTCCGCAACAGAATTTCTGCAATTCCAAATTCACCTTTCTGCAAGTCAGTCTCCACAATAGGAGTTCCTGCAATTTTGATCCCACAATTTCTATTCCACACGTTGGTTGGGAGTTGCAAGATGCAATTCTGCATTTTCCAAAGTTCAGTTCTGCAATTCTCTGCTTGCAAGGTTCTTTCTGCACCATCGATCAATTGTGGGATGGCGCAGAACCGTTGATTTGGTTTCAGATGCGAGATGAACATCCATAGTTGATTCCTTCTCTGCTCTTTTTCCACCATTTGATCTATTCAAAGATCTGGTTTTCCTGTGTGCGAAATTATCACTGCAAGGATAAATGTTTCCTGCAAATTAATTATAGACTCCTATGTGGATTGAATCGTAATAGAAATTTAAAATCTACAGACTTAAATCAAGTCCAGAACCCATCATATGCATGCAGATTGTAAATCTATGGTTTTTTATTCTATAAGATCAAATTTTTGGATACAAAGCATTCACTCTCTTGCTATGCATACAATCACTCATTCAATCCTCACATTCACTCATTATTCACCCCTCCGCACACATATATTGATACATTACATTCAAACAAATTTATAATACTTAGAAAACCTGTCATATCCGATTAAATGGATCTGAAACCTAATAAAGGAAAACCTAAATGACAAAGATCAATCCTTGAGAGATCCACGTGGGGATCAAGGAGAAAAAAGGAAAATATACGACTTATTGAAATTAAAAACTAACCCTATCTAATTATCCATCTAGAAACTCGATTACATGGCAAGCTGACTCGATCTGTGAGCTGGATGTTGAGCTGGATTGATCATGAGCCGAATGCTCCTGCATCACTCTAATATTCTCATTGTATAGAAATAATTGAATTTTGTTGTCTATATTTCTGTGCTTGTTGTTTGTAAACCATAAATTTGCAAATCTTGCTCCTAAAAATGGTTTATTGTTTTTGTCAAAGAATTGGTTGTCTCTTGGGTCCTTCCATCCCACTAGCAAAATACTATTAAAATCCAAGTGTAATTAAAAGGTGTACATTTCTCTTGTGCTTCGTGGCAGTTAACTAAAAACTCATTCATGAGGAACATCAACCAATTCATTTGTATTCCCTCCATGCATTGTGTTGCGGTTGCAATAATTGTTGTCCAGACTTAGTCTTAGTGAATCTTCTGAAATAGCTTGCATGCTAGGATGTGGACTACAAATCTCAAAGCTTTGTCATTTATGTGCTCGACTGAAAATCCTCTGCTAGCTCTTTAAGTTCCATATTTCTCTGGTATTTTGTTTGCAAGGGGTTTCTCTTGCTTGCTATCTAGAAGGATGTTCACGTCTTCTTTGCTGGGGGAATCTAGTGGAAATTTAGGGTCTAAAATGGGCCTTATAATAAAATGTGCCAACAATAAGTTCTTATGAGTTGGAATTCAAGAACCAATAGAATTCCAATAAAATAAGTCAACCATAATGATTGAATTGACATATTTGTCATAAAAAAAACTACTTTTTGTGTTCGTATTTTCGACATATCTCCCTGTGTTTTTACTTCAATTTCGATCGAGAGAGCTCGTTGGATGCAGACTTTGATTTTGCACCCAATGAGTACCCACACTGCATATTTTTTACGGACCCCTCTACCCCAAAAACAAGAAATACCTGAAAAATGTGATGATGACATCATCATCACATTTTTTCAGGTATTTATTATTTTTGGGGTAGCGGGGTCCATCAAAAGTATGCAGTGTGGGTACTTGTTGGATGCAGAATCAAATTCTGCATCCAACGATCTCTCACGATCGAAATTTGAGTAAAAACACAGGGAGATATGTAGAAAATACGAACACAAAAAGTAGTTTTTTTCTTTTTTCCTCCAAAATTAATAAATATTATTTTATTATTTTAACTATTATTTTATTATTTTCCTTAGGATGCCCATTTTAGACCTCAAAATTCCTCTAATGGATTTGTTCTATTAGCTGGGTATCAATAAACACAGGTTTTTCTAGCCACAAGAACCCACCATGTGCACATGAAAATAATATCTTTGCACACAGTTTCACCTATGGGGTCCTTCCAAAATGAGGAATTTCTAGCAAATTTAGGATCCCCAAATTTTGTAATCCAAATTCCCATGTTTGAGGTTCCATTTCAACTAGTTCCTTTGGGTCTAAACTGACCCTTTTTTCTAAGTAATTGTTGTCATCTAGATCCATAAATGTTTCCTCATTAGTGTTGATGTATATGTAACTTCGGAATGTATTCTTCTATATATTTCATATATTGTAACCCGATGTTTATTCCGGGATTTTTCTATTATGTATTTGAGTCATGTGGTCATGCCCCGATGTTCCGATCGGGAGGATTAATAATGTAAACAAGTCATATCAAGTCATTAGGTAAGTCCCCACAGTTTAGGGGCACTTGAGTTATTATACACTAATTAAGGTGTAGGATCGAGTAGTAATTATTAGGTTGAGTGCACTTCAAGTCAACGGAAGAATATAAATAGAGAGTGAGATTCTCTCTATTTATCACTTGTGACTTAGCTCTCTTGATCTCTCAAGTATGGCGCACCTTTGGAGAAGGAAATACTTTGGCTTGACAGAAGACAGAAAGCTGCTATTGTGTTGGGAGGTCATCTTACTGTTTGGGATCACATCTTGTGGTGATACTATCTTAGAGGAAGTTGAGGGGTTTTCTCCATTTATGGTTTCCCCTCCTAAAATCTTTGTGTCTCTTGTCTCTTGTGATATGCTTATGTGATTGGTGTGCTTGTTATTCTCTTAGTGAAAAGATCTTATCATAATGCTAGCTTAAATGTTGAAAAAATAACATGGTATCAGAGCTAACCTGAGAAGAAGACATTGTGAAGCTACAGGAACTAGGGCTTCCTATTTTTTGGATCTTCCTCCATAGATTTTCAGCACAAGTATGCTAGGATGACTCTCCATTGAAGGGTGCATCTTTCTGTCGATGCGGAATTCAATTTCAAGCATTTTCAGTTTCGATGTGGAAATTAGGGCTTTCTACAGAAGAGGAATTTTTTGAGTGAGACTAGCATAGGATTTTTCTCCTCATCAAAACCGAAATTTAGAGACCTGGATCAATAAATTTGGTTGGGTGAAACTCCGGGAAAGTCAAACCCTAGTTTGACCCTGAACTAGGAGAAACCCTAAATACTAAAACTGCTAAGTTTTGGTACAGTCGCTATATTCCGAGATTGGCGAAGTATCAGAAGCTAAAAATTTCAGCGGCCGAAGATAAAATCCTGATGAACACTGTATCCAAAGTGCAGCCTCTTACTCGCTGTATTCTAGGAGATATGATCTCTCCAAGTTAGGGTTCCAGCCTCTTCCAGAAATCATCCATAAACAGGACACCTGGGGAGATATGCAATATATTGGGCTACAGAGGTCCAAATGGAATTCCTGAATATTTTCTAGAAATGGAACGGAATTTAATTTCTGTGGTATGAATTTTAGACTCAGAATATGAACCAGTGACACGTGGCATTCCGTACAACTTCGCTGTTCTAAACAGTCCTGTAACAGGTCACCTTGGGAAAAGGATCATAAATCCCAAATGGTGAAACTAATTCTGATGAAACCTGTGGTTTTGGATCCGGTACATGCGAGGTTACCTCAGTGAGAAATTTCAAACACAGAAGATCAGTAATTTCGGAGATATCACAGAAACAGTAACAGGCATTTCTGCAGAAGAAATCAGAAAATTAGGGCTTCCTGTTCCGGGAGTTTTCCTTCACTGTTTTCAGAAAAGGAGTACATTGGACAGCTCCATTTGAAGAGATATATCTGTTCATCCAATCAGATCTTAAATATTCCAAGTTTTGAAAATTAGGGTTTCTGCGACAAACCCTAGATCAGCAAACTCCGGGACAAGGGCGGACACCTCAAATCGGTAAGATCTAATCCTTTGCTATTTCCATTTGAGGTTCTCATTTCAAAGTGATCAGCTTGATGATAAGCTTGGTGAAGTTGACAACTTCCAAGCATAGAAGTATTTTATCTCTCTGGATTGGACACCTACATGAGCATAGAGGTTCCAGTTTCAGAGGGAGATGAGGCCAAAGAAGACATCATGCTCATGCTGCAGAGGATGATGAACCATCCAGATATGAAAGTGAAGATTCTTCAAGCGAGGATGAATATGTTCTGATGTCAGCTCTCATAGGTAACATTACTCATGGAAGTTATGATTGGCTTATAGATAGTGGGTCTTCCAAACATATGACAGGATTCAAGGAATCCTTTGTAAGACTATCAGAACATAAATCACCTCACAAGGTGAAACTAGGAGATGACTACCAATATCCAATAAAAGGTAGTGGGGAATCTTCATACAAGCTAGACTCTGGTAAGTCTCTAACAATGAAAGAAGTATTGTTTGTGCTAGGATTGAAGAAGAACCTTCTCTCCATTTCAGCATTAGATGCAAAAGGAATGCGGGTGGCATTCATAGATGGTCAAGTCATCATATGGCGAAAAGGAAAGACTATCGATGATACGATAGTGATTGGAGAACAAGAAGGAGGCTTGTACAAATTGAAGGAACAAGCCTTGATCCATGACATAGTAGAGCCAAATGAGCTTTGGCATAGAAGGCTTGCACATGTGCATTACAGAGCAGTAC
>LPNX010578712.1:3749-72569 GCA_001517045.1 Pseudotsuga menziesii | reverse complement strand
GGAAGTTGAGGGGTTTTCTCCATTTATGGTTTCCCCTCCTAAAATATTTGTGTCTCTTGTCTCTTGTGATATGCTTATGTGATTGTTGTGCTTGTTATTCTCTTAGTGAAAAGATCTTATCATAATGCTAGCTTAAATGATGAAAAACTAACAATTAGTTAGGTCATAATCCACAAATAGAAACTTGTTTAGCTTTCCTAAAAATATTCTTCAACAAGCACCCCCTCTGGAATCTCTAAAACTGGTATGTGTTCCCCCTCTATGTTTGGTACGGTGACTGACATCGCAGTAGGATTTTGTGGTGGAATATAGTCACAAGGGAACTTCATAGAATTCAATGTTGATGATATCGGTGTCTATGCGATCCCTTCATGCAACCGTAGCAATGGGTTCCTTGATATGGCCCGTCTCTTGGGTGCCATGGTCTCTATGAGAGAAATCTTCAACTATCATCCTTCCTCTAGTTCCTAACTTCACTCTCTATTGTTCACTCTGTGACTAATGTCTTCTGGAGTTGCATTTATAATTTTTCAATTGCTTGTACGAGAAGTTTAATACCATTTATCGTCATTATTTCCTTTCCATTTATCCATATTTTCCTTGATTTGGTCCAAATAAATTCAACTTCCATCTTCCACAACTAATTTCCTTATTAATGTCGTTGTGTCTTAGACTTATCACTACTTTATTAGCCATCAATGTTTTCCATGTATTTTCCTGTAGACCGTCGTAGTCCCTTTCTACACGCAACTTCTGCTGAGTTGAGTCTAGTTTTTTGTAGTTTACCCCTGCTTCAATGCAAGAGGCTTAGTCTGATTATATATTAGACTTTCATAGAACCAATTCACAAATTTTCTCTTTTTGATCTGCTAATTTCTTTTTCCAAACCTTTATGCATTTTTCTTTCTCTTAATTTTCTACGATAATTGCTTTTTTGTTTAGAACATATTAAGTTATCTGAGATTCTTCTTCAATCTTCTTTTCTTGTTTCTTTTTCTAAAACTTATTGGGTTTCCTTGAGTTCTTGCGGTCCTAAGCTTTGTGGCCAAAATGTTGCATTTGTAATAGATTATATTGTTACAGAACCTTGCAATATGCCCAAAATTGTTGCACTTCCAACATTTGAGAATTCCATCATAATTTTTATACATTGTTATGGTTTTTTTGTCCATATAGTCATTCTTGGTATATGCATTGCAATCCACTGCGTTATGCCCAAATTTATTAGAATAGAAACAATAACCAAGAAAAGGATTTATGTGCCTTAGTGTATGTTTTTTCCTTGATAGTTCAACCATCCTATACTCACTTTTGTTAGACCTAGGATATTTTTTTCTTTTCTCCCATACTGGTGTTACGATTGTTGCAAAACCCAATACCAATATGATCATATGGCGAACTTTGACAACTAAGGATGTGATCTAAAATAATGGTACTTTTATCGAACTTTGAAATTGTTTCCAAATGAGTAACTATCTTATCCAAATCCTTTTTAGTAAAAGGATCTCAAGCTCTTGCTTTTGACAAATATCCTTCTTTGCTTGAAGTTGAATTGTCATACTTTCTTCAATTTTCCATACTTATTCCACTTGAATTCTTAGACCAACAATAGTTCTTTTTATCTCTTCATGGTCTTCATGTTTTTTGTTTTTTATTCTTCTAGTATATATTCTAACAACACATTCTTCTTTTTGAGCTTCTTGACTTCATCTAGAGTACAAAGTAGTTATCTCTCACGATCAACTTCATCTTTCTTGTTTCCTGATTCTTCACGATCTTTATTTTCATTTTCAGAGGAAAAATAGACTTCTTTGAGATTGTTTAATTCTTTCTCTAGCCTTTTGATGGGATTCACTAACTTATCACTAACGTATTCACTTTTCCTATCTTGACTGTCATTTGTTTCCTTAGAATATATTTCATTTTTTAGTGGCTCTTCATTTTTGTCATCTTCATATTCCTTTGTCTAAATATTGTGTAGCTTGTCCTAGAGCTCTTTAGCTGACTTATACTATCCCACGTTGCTTTTCTCGGAATCTGACAAGCCACTCAAAATTGCATTCATTACCTTTGCATTGTTCTTTTGTAACCTTTTTGTAGTTGCACCTTTTGGTCGATTCTTAGGGATTGTATAACCATTCTCAATTGACTACTAGATATCAAATCCAAGTGACTGCAAATAGGATTCCATTATTATAATCGAAAATAAATAGTTTGTTCCATTGATTAAAGGGGTTCTAACCATGCTAAAACCAAAGTCTTCACACACCATATATGTACATTGATCTTCCTTCTAGTTGTTAGACTGTACCTGAAGGAACTTTCTCTGATACCAGTTGTTGAACCCAAGATATAATAAGAGGGGGGGGTGAATCAATATCATACGCTTTCATTAGATTTTACTCCATTACACACATAACATTATTAATCTTAAATAATCATCGATATAAAAATACTTATCAACATAGAAAACACTATGCGCAAGATGTTTATACAAAAAATTTATACAGATAGAATCTATGATCACATAAATTGCTGGGAGACACCAATCTCCAATAATGGTGTGAGAACCTACTAACAGACTTTGTAGACACCAATCTGACAAGGATATCAATCCCTTGAGCAAGCACAAACTTGTTGTTTGTAGGAACCAACCTATGAGGACACCAATCCTCTTATGAGCACCAAATATTAATCAATAAGCACCAACTTGCACAATCATGCACCAATCCATCAGATAGATGAGAACACCAATTGTCCTGAGCACCAACTCAAATATGCATTGTCACTATTCTAGTGTCTTACTTTCTGCATTCAAATCTACTCACTTTCCTTAACAACTACTGCACACATAGTTTTGCATTTCTCCACAGATTCTTCTGCACACTCAGCCCCGTGTGACTTTAGAATACTTCCAAAACATCTTGAAATATCTCAAACATCCTCATCTTATAGGCCCCAGAATATTCATCTTCTCCTTAGCATTAAGCACCTATTAGAGCTCAGTACTTACTTCGATGGATGATGAAGTAGGGAGAGTGCTTCATTTATTTATATGTGTGTTGAATCACTTTCTAGTCCAACATAACATTTTATGGCAAGACCGACCTAATCATTCTAGATGTAGTATCCTTCTATTTTTAACACTTTGACACCAGTGACAACTCTATTTCCAATCATCAATCCACAACCCATGGTTTTTACAACACAATACTCACATCTAGCATGCCTCAATACAATGATACTTATGTGTATTTCTACTTTCCCATGAGTACTCATAGGGGTCTATCTCATTACCCCTTATTATTATATTATTTCCTCTAACTATTTAGTGGGCCAATTTATTACCCACCTCAATGAAGTGGGTATATTACATTATTATCTCCACATTACAATCATGATCCCACTGGGTACCTCTCTAGGTACATTGCATTCCATCCCCCTTCCCATATTTCATCCTTGAAAGATGGAAACAAATCCATATAATATAACTGACTAAGAAATGTAGTCAATCGGTACCAATCATGAACATCCATCCATCCTAGTGAAATGTAAACATGGGGACCAACTATTTCATTTCCACCTTGATCTTGATTTTAGTTTCTTCTTTGGTTCAATGTTGTCATTGTTCTACTCTTGTATCTCCCTACATTTCCTTTAGTCCTACACATGCATTCATATTGGTTTCCTTGTTTGTTCCATGTTTGTTGATGCTCCCAACCTTTCCTTAATGACCATTGTTTCTCCTGGTGATGAGGATGGGAGTATAAAAAACCTTAGTTGATTGGTCCTTCTTTCTTTGAATCTTCAACATATGGTTCCTTTGTGTCATGTATCTACTTAGATTCTTCTTCATTTGTATGCCATTCCTTGGGTATTTTCTTCACGTTCCTTTGTATATTTTTCTTCTTCTTATTTGAACTGAGATTCTTTATTTGATGTTTTAGTAGGTGCTACAAAAACTTCTTCATGTGCCACCTTAGGGCCTTTAGCAATATAAATATCTTGGAATGAGATTTTCTTTTTCTTGTACTAAAGCTTCAATAATTAATTTTTGCATTATTATTAATTGTACCAACTTTGCACGTCCATGAATAGCCCAAAACAATATCCTTATTCTCCATATTTGTATCTTAAAAATATGAATGAAACACATATTTATCCATGGTGATCTTAAAATATTTAAAAAATTTAACTTTTTCACCTTCAACCCGAGTGGCTTGAATATTCTTTGCGGGGGCTTGCAATATTTTAGTTAAGTTAAAATTGGTGAAATTGGGCTTGCTACTAGGGTTTATAGTAATAATAAGATTTTCCTTCTGAATACATCCATGAACTTGTATGATGATGTTAGTGCATGAAAATAAATCCCTACTACTATTTGTATCCTTCTTAGTTCCATGATTCCACCTATCTATAAATATTCTGACATTATTCATGTGAAAGTACCTTTATCTCTTGATAGTT
Source organism: Pseudotsuga menziesii (assembly GCA_001517045.1). Lineage (NCBI taxonomy): Eukaryota > Viridiplantae > Streptophyta > Pinopsida > Pinales > Pinaceae > Pseudotsuga > Pseudotsuga menziesii. The sequence continues at coordinate 68,102 of LPNX010578712.1, read as the reverse complement.
AAGTACATATGAGTCCCACAATATGTTAGCACCATTCTTTAAATTAATGTATAGATATATTTTCCAACATATTGGATGTTTTGACATTATCATTTTTAATGTATTCCTCAATATCAGGATGATCAATTTTCATTCTAAAAACAAAATTGCTTGGAGGAAAACCCACACGCCACTCAAAAATGCACTCATTACCTTTGCATTGTTATTTTTTAACCTTTTTGTAGTTGCACCTTTTTGTCGATTCTTAGGGGTTGTATAACCATTCTCAATTGACTACTTGATATCAAATCCAAGTGACTGCAAATAGGATTTCATTATTATAATCCAAAATAAATAATTTGTTCAATTGATTAAAGGGTTTCTAACCATGTTAAAACCAAATTCTTCACAGATCATATATGTAGAATGATCTTCCTTATAGTTGTTATATTGTATCTGAAGGAACTTACTCTGATACCAGTTGTTGAAGCCAAGATATAATAAAAGGGGGGTGGGGTGAATCAATATCATACGCTTTCATTAGATTTTACATCATTACACAAATAACATTATTAATCTTAAATAATCATCAATATCAAAATACTTATGAACATGGAAAACACTATGCACAAGATGTTTATACAAAAAATTTATTTAGATAGAATCTTTGATTACATAAATTGTTGGGAGACACCAATCTCCAATAATGGTGTGAGAACCCACTAACAGACTTTGCAGACACCAATATGACAAGGACATCAATCCCTTATGCAAGCACCAACTTGTTGTTTGTATCCACCAACCTGTGAGGAAATCAATCCTCTTATGAGCACCAACTCGTAATCAATAAGCACCAACTTGCATAGTCATGCACCAATCCGTCATATAGATGAGAACGCCAGTTTTCTTGAGCACCAACTCAAATATGCATTATCACTATTCTAGTGTCTTACTTTCTACATTCAAATTTGTGCACTTTCCTCAACAACTACTGCACACATAGTTTTGCATTTCTCCATAGATTTTTCTACGCACTCAGCCTTGTTTGACTTTAGAATGCTTCCAAAACATCTTCAAATATCTCAAACATCCTCATCTTCTAGGCCCCAGAAGATTCATCTTCTCCTTGGCATTGAAAACCTATTAGAGCTCCATACTTATCTTACACCTGAAAATCTCACTTCTTGACAGCCTTCAGAAGAGTTTCATGTTGCTTGTTAACCTCCCAGAAAACTTGGTCTAAGTCACCGTGAGTTTTTTTTCTCCTTGACCTAGAAGGGACAATGCTCCCTTTCATTTTTCACAGAGCGTCTCCAATGCCTAGCCCAGTTGAGCAAAGAGCGTCGATTTCCCTCTTTTTTGGAAAAAACCCTAGACCGACACTCTTTCTAGTTTAGCTAAAAGCCTCAGTGGTAAGTGAAGAGGAAAAAATAGATGTTTCTAGAAGCTTCTGTGCGAAATCCTTGGTGGAATTAGTTCCTATATGCCTGGGAGAGGTGGCATTCACCTCCCTCACCTATAGGGATCTCATTCTATCATTTTGTAAGTCATCCCATGGGTTCTAGGCCTGTAAATGGAGCCTTCATGAGGAGAGTGGGGGAGACCAGAAAAAACATCCTTATGCTGCTAGTTTGAAGTCTGATCAGAGGAAAAGTAGAGGTAGATTGTGTTTGGAGAGGTCTTCATAGTCATAGGAGATTGTAGACATTCTTGATTGAGATAGAAGCCATCGACATCAAGGCTTTTGGTTGTATTTATTTCTCATCCTTATATTAATACAAAGACATTTCCCTTTCCTATATTTGGTTGTTGTGGTTTTAATTAAATATTAGTGGACTCCTCGATCACCAATATGGATACTCATTTATCATGATGCTCTCATCTCTTTTCCGTTTGTCTTATGATCTATTCTACAGGTATTGAACTGTTGCAAGGACTTTCTGAAGAGAAGACAAACAGATCTGAGGTTGAGGTATAACAGTTTTATATTAATTGATTTGATTATTTAAGGAAATGTTATGTTGCTGTGATTTTTTGTTCTATAGTTGTGTTTTACATTGCAGAAGAACACGCAGTGTTAGCACTGGTTGAGAATTCCTATTAACAACTTACTTGGATGGATGATGAAGTAGGGAGAGCGCTTCATTCATTTATATGTGTGTCGAATCACTTTCTGGTCCGACATAACATTTTATGGCAAGGGAGACCTAATCATTCTAAATGTAGTCTCCCTCTATTTTCAACACTTTGACACCAGTGAAAACTCTATTTCCAACAATCAATCCACAACCCGTGGTTGCTACAACATAATACTCACATCTGACATGTCTCAATACAATGATACTTATGTGTATTTCTACTTTCTCATGAGTAATCCTATGGGTCTATCCCATTACGCCTTATTATTATATATTTCCTCCAACTATTTAGTGGTCCAATTTATTACCCACCTCAATGAAGTGGGTATATTACATTATTATTGCCACATTACAATCATGATCCCCTTGGGTACCTCTCTAGGTACATTGCATTCCATCCCCCTTCCCATATTTCATCCTTGAAAGATGGAAAAAAATCCATATAATATAACCGACTAAGAAATGTAGTCAATCAGTACCAATCATGAACATCCATCCATCCTAGTGAAATTTAAACATGCCAGGGTCCAACTATTTCATTTCCACCTTGATCTTGATTCTAGTTTCTCCTTTGGTTCCATGTTGTCATTGTTCTACTCTGGTATCTCCATACATTGCCTTTAGACGTCCACATGCCTCCATATTGGTTTCCTTTGTTGTTCTATGTTTTTTGATGCTCCCAACCTTGCCTTAATGACCATTGTTTCTCCTAGTGATGAGGATGGGAGTATGAAAAACCTTAGTTTATTGGTCCTTCTTTATTTGACTCTTTAACATATGGTTCCTTTGTGTCATGTAGCTCCTTAGATTCTTCTTCATTTGTATGCCCTTCCTTGGGGATTTTCTTCACGTTCCTTTGTATATTTTTCTTCTTTTTATTTGAACTGAGATTCTTTATTTGATGTGTTAGTAGGTGCTACAAACACTTCTTCATGTGACACCTTAGGCCCTTTAGTAATATAAATATCTTGGAATGAGATTTTCTTTTTCTTGTACTAAAGCTTCATTAATTAATTTTTTCATTACTATTAATTGTACTAACTTTGTCCATCCAAGAATATCCCAAAACAATATCCACACTCTCCATATTTTTATCTTAAAAATATGAATGCAACACATATTTATCCATGGTGATCTTCAAATATTTAAAAAATTGAACTTTTTCACCTTCAACCTGAGTGGCTTGAATATTATTTGGGGGGACTTGCAATTTTTTAGTTAAGTTAACATTGATGAAATTGTGCTTGCTACTAGGGTTTATAGAAATAATAAGATTTTTCTTCCGAATACATCCATGAACTTGTAAGATGATGTATGTGCATGAAAATAAATCCATACTACTATTTGTATCCTTCTTAGTTCCATGATTCCACCTATCTAAAAATATTCTAATATTATTCATGTAAAAGTACCTTTATCTCTTTATAGTTAAGTACATATGAGTCCCACCATATGCTAGCACCATCCTTTAAATTAATGTATAGATATATTTTTCAACATATTGGATGGTTTGACATTATCCTTTTTAATGTATTCCTCAATATCAGGATGATCAATTTTCATTCTAAAAAACATATTGCTTGGAGGGAAACCCACAATCAAAACTAGAATCTAGAAGAAAAAACTTACTTTTAAATGGAGTTTATTTGTGAAATGAAGGTTTTGAAGAAGCAAATTGGAAACGATCATAAATCCCTCACTATTGATCAAAACTGATATTATGGTCATGATTATGAGATTCCATTCTACATCTACTAGTATTCGTTTGAATAAAATCTGGGCACTCTATCAAAAAGATATATGATCTACAATCTGCACCACCATCACTAAAAAATCCCTAAAACAACTAATTTTACATCAATGATAACTCCACTTCCTAGACTCTAATTTGAACAACTTATTTTATGAACTTGGTTGTTTTTTAAGAGGAACTCAAATATACAACTATTTTCTTCAAATTATGCAAACAAAATTTCTAGAAACAAATCTAGATAACATCATCCTCTTTTCCCTTGAAAAATATACAAAAATGAAATAAAAATTCCTCCACTTTTTTCCAAAAAAAAAGAATCTGCTACATAATATAGTAAACCTCAATAGATCTAAAGATAGAAGGAAATATTAACTTGTGAATAAAACAATAGTTCCATATAATAAACAACAAGATAATGAACATAATAATGTAGAGAAAACCCTTATGGTAGGGTAAGACCATTATTTATTCCTTACAAAGGAATTACTCCATAATCAATGCGTGTTATAATAGAATACACCTATACAACGTGTATCAATACAATGATACTCATGTGTATTTATACTTTCTCATGAATATTCCTATGTGTCTATGCCAATAATCCCTTATTATCATATTATTTCCTCTAACTTCCTAGTGGGAATATTTAAACCCTGATATTACGAAGTGGACCTATTCCATGATTATAACCACATTACAATTATTATCTCCTTGGGTGCTTCCCTAGCTACCCTATATTATCCTCCCTAGAGCATTTCAACAATATTTTCCATATTGTTGTTTGGGTCAAAGACAATCTTTGTTCACAATGAACAATATGGGGATCCTATTTGTCCTCTAATCTATGGAAAAATTGCTTTATTATGGGTCCTCAATCCTTCAACTAATATACCATTATTCCCAAGTTTCCATTTTTTCATTTCTTTGAATCCATTCAAATCCCCCCCATCAAGCAAGGCATGTCCTTTATTATAGTACTACGTTGGATGTAATTCGACCTCCTATATCTAGTGGGCCAATTCATTAAGATTTGAATATCATTAAAGGACATGGTGAGAAGGCTCGGGGTTAAAGTACTTGAGGAAAATGAGAGGATTTTCTATGTGTTGAATCCTCTTGACGTGCACTACGAGAATACGTTGGGATGGATTTCTAATAATTTACATGTAGAAATGGATGATTGGTTCACATCACCAAGATTCCACATAACTCAAAACAATCATGAAATTCCACATGGAATGTGATTCCCACCATGGTTACAAAATACGAGGAAATTGTCCAAAAGATATGGTTAAGGAGATTCTAATAACCATTTAAGAAAGTTCATTTCCTCTTGTAATTCAATGGGCCTATTTTATCCAATCTCCTTCCTTAATTTCCAAGGTTTAAATATTTGAGAGATTCTCTTAGAACATAACTTTTCCAACTCAAAGAGCTATCATTCCATGCACCACGAAATCAATTGGTTGGTACAATGGCATATCCAAATCATCATGTCGGTTTGTAATCTTCTTAAGATATAGGGCATAGATATGAGTCAGCGAATGAAAATGAGTTGCATCCTATCCCCATAGGAAAATTTAGGCCCAAGGAAAATTGAATAATATTGATGGAACTACCTTGATATCATTTCAATATCTACTACTACTAAGAAGTTTTCGTGTCTTGAGGATGAAACTAGAATCATGACACCCAAATAAGGCATCATGATTTAATATTCACTTTTATTAGAGACACGATTTCATTCCATATAGGTGTTGTATTTTCCATTAGCCATGAAATATTTTATTTTTTTCACATGAAAAAAAACCCAATGTATTAATAAATAGATTACATTTTTACACAGATCATAGACGATGTTACAAATACACAGATATGTTTTGGTATGTATGACCAAATGTACCTTAACCAAACACCAATGAAAAAAAACTTCCATGGTCCTCCAATGCACATATAATTTTGAAATTCTTCGTCCATAAGTATAACAATAAACTGCATTCCACCATTGAAGGTGTAAATGAAGCAAAAAAGATACAAAAAATTGCCCCAAAACAATTGTCATCCCAAAAAGAAGGGGATAAAATGATTTCCCCTCCCCTTAGATAAAAAACTAAGGGAGCTTAAAGAGGGTATAGGTAAGGGTTATAGATGACCAATCCATGGTTATTTGTTCCTTTATGATTCAATAGCCTTATGCACCCTAAGGCCCCTCCTTGGATAATTTTTCCTCCAACACATTCCTTTCCCTGAAAACATGTGTGAACTTAATCAGCTATAACTGAGTCACCAACCTTTGAATTTCCTTGTATAAGGGAATGAGAGTGAGGCTTTTGGGCGTCTGCTAGATTTAAACTAGTCAATTAACAACTTAGAATCTCCATAAACCTGAATAAACTGGACATATTTATGAAGAGCCATGATCAAAGACAACTATGAGCCATGCAATATTTAATATTATATCATATGAGCATTTTCATGGCATTTAAGGACAACATTACATGGATGTGTATCCTTGATTGGAAGTGCCTATAGGAAATACCTCAACTCTCCCAATGGAGTTAGAAATGAATAGAGAAGCTATGATGAGATGTTAGCTGGAATATTTCACCTCCTGCGGACAGCAAGGTGTTCCACTGGTATGAATGGTTCATATCCATAACAAATAGAGGACAGAGGTTGAAGACTCTCCCTGGACGTCGTAGATACCTGGAATGTAATGCCTCGATAGTTACCCTATGTACCTGCAATAAGCTTCAACATGCAAACACATTGAAACTACCAGAATATAATCTACTTATCCATGTTAGTGACTAAGGAATCTAACAACATACATGTGAAATCAAACAACAACAATATATGTGGGACAGAAATCAACTTGCATTAATATAGAAATATGAAGAAGTTTACAACCAAGCCTTAGTGTTGAAATGCATCTCCATGAAACCAAGCATTCTCATCTCCATAAGCTTTGACTCTAGCTCTCTATGCTCTCCAAATGGTCTTGGGCCAAGTGATCAATCCAACAGCCTAACAATACCTTAAGAGTTCTCCCCTCAACATGGATATGAGCTTGTATTTATAAGGCTCAATGGATAGGGTAGATTGAGAGATTAGTGGATGAGGTGGCCTCTAAGATCCTAGGATGAGGGATCTCAAGCTCAACTGACCCACAATGGTAGGGATAAGGGAGGACACGAGGCTTATCATCTAGAAGCCTCGAGAAACTTCTCTTTTTCCATTTTTACCCAGGGTACCGCGTTTCTCCTTCAATGACAGAGTGGTTCTGGTAAGAAATGCTTATGGACTAAGGGCCATAAGCGGTGGCACCGCTTGTGGACAACAAGGGATAGGCAGTGCGAACAAGGTACCGCTCCTGGAAAAACAGAGGAAGCGCGGTGCTAGGAATTTTCATGGAAGATTGACTATTAGCATGAGTTTCCACTCCAAGAGCTAGGATTCAGGGCAAGTAGGTATGTCAAATGTCTTATCACATGATGGTGACAGGATTTTGGTATAACAGGATGCCCCCCAAAGAATGAATCTTAGAGGGATACGATAAATGAGAGCTTTAAGAGAATAAGTCGTCGCCATGAGATGAAAATGTTGGCTCGATCGGAGCATGTCATCAAGTAGGAATCTGTAGCACATCAGTATGTTGACTCATAGACACAAGTAACCAAACTCATGGCTGCAGACCAATACAAGGCAGATCCATGAGAGGAATAAACAAGCATGGCTACTAGAATACAGCGTAGATCCATGTGATAGAGGACTCAAACTTAGACATATCTACTAGACATACAAGGTAGATCTATGTCATACATACGCAAATTTGAGCATAGCCATGACCATACAAATGTGGATCCATGCTAGATATAAAAAACTCCATCGCAACCTGGGGAAAATAAATGAGCACTTCAAACAAATACCTAGTGTCTTCGTCTCGTCTTCCACAAAGTATGATTCTATCCATGTGATTATAATGATCTGAAGTCGAACATGGTAGAAACCACTTGATTACCGGTAAATGATGTGAACCGTTAACAAGTGCGAGGGAGATCACCATTGATGTCAATGATTCCGAAGGTACCCTAGTACAATCTATTGAGTGTGAATAGATGTCCTGATGTCGAAAACCCAGTCAATTCTATCGATCAAAGGTCAATGATGTGAACCTATGTCGAGAGCGAGAGAATATGTCATTAAGGCATACAGATCTCAAGGTACTAAATATTGTTTCTAAGACTATTTCCTGGATGATGAGCTAATGTCGACGGGAATAGTCTCAAGACTGTGTGAACTGCAGAGGTAAAACTTCTTCAAATCCCCTTTGAACATCAGGCGGCACGACAAAAAGACTTGGTAGCATGACTGGACCGGATAGACACACAATGCGACAGTGGACAATTCATTCTTTTGAAAGACTCAAAGGAGTGGCATGACTCATGAAAGTGGATCGTCATGGAGATCAGCTGAATACCCAATTGACTGACATGATGTGTAGACAAGTGCCATGTTCAAAGGTAACGAAAAACAACTACCATTATTTGCAAAATTATTCCCTTCCCATTTCCCTCGTCATGGTCGATGAGTGCCTCTTTTTGGTTTTTACGAGTTCAAAGAGGGTAACAAACACTCGATATATCTTGTCGGAAGACAAGTCCAGACTCATATGTTTTATGAACCTGAGAGAGGAGGGGTTCGTTCCCAAGACGGCCCTCTCAATGTTTAATTTAACGAGTCCACTGAAAGAAAACTCGGTATCATTCATATTTAGAGAGTCTGAACGAATACGGAAGAAGACTCCAAAGGGGTCCTTTTTCGTATGATTTAGTCCCTAAGGCCTGAAAAAGTATAAAATCATACCTTAGGGAACTCTTCCAGTCATGATTGGCTGGAGTGTTCCTTTTTCATAAATAGTCCTATCCGAACCGAAAAAGAGATAACCTACCGTCGGATGGACGACTCTTCAAATACTTTAACGAGCGTGAAGAAGACAAGATCGCTCGACGATCTTTTCATATTTAGGGATTCTGAAAAGAGTTTAAAGAGAAATCCATGAGGTTTATTTACACAATGTCATTTTTTACGATCCTAGAAAGAATCAGAAATGGACTCGACGATATTTTCATGTTTAAGGAGTCTGAAAAAGAGGTGAAAAGAAGACTCCATGACGCTTCTTTACACAATGTCAGTTTTTAACGAGCTTGGAAAGAAACTGAAATGGACTCGAAACTTTGATACTAGATTTTAACGACCGTGACAAAGTGTCGTAATAAATGCTCATCGACCTTTTCCATGTTAAGAAAGTGTGAAAAATCCATAAACAAACTTCCCAAAGCTTCTTACTATAGTTCTCTTATCCTGCAATCGACTCAAAACAAGTTTTAAATGCATTCATAACTAGCATTAAGGGATTACGACAAATAAACTTTGACTAAAATATGATTTTATATCAAAACTATAATATATCAGACTCAAAAATGCCTATATAAGTCATGTAAATAGCAAAAAATCAAATCATTTCACTATTTACCTAGAGCAGAGAGCACTTAGAGCATTTTCTTAGCCAGATCTTCCACAGCTGATACCGAGAGTTTCCACCGTCCATTTTCAGCATCGTCACTTGCAGGTAACAGTTAAGACCCTTCTCCTTCATTTCATAGCATTTATTTTGAGTTTTGGTGGGTTTTTGGGTTGATATGGAAATCCCTAAAACCTTAAAAATGGGCACCACGGCTACCCCTTGCGGGATACGCGGTACCACCCAAGAACCGTGCCTCTAACATAGCTGACAGGCGGTGCCACCGCTTGTCTCCAACGGTGCACAGGCGGTGCCAGCCATGGAGAAATTAAACTAATAGTATGAGCAATATAAATTCATTCCTTTGATTTTTAATGATTAGGGATGATTCTAATGCATACTATGATTGTTTTTGGCAAGTCTAGGTTGCTCAAAACATGGTGATATGGAAAGAAATAACGCATGACAATGAGGATGTTTTTGTTGAGAGAAATGTAGGTTGTATTGCCACATTACGGGACTGTGGGCTCCTGAAATTCTTCCAGACCCCAAGCATGGTGTCACGTGAGCGGTTACTAGAACACATACTGCAGATGTGGAATCTAGAGCAGCAGTATTTAGAGGTGGGGGGCCATATTCTTATAGTGGAAGTGGAGGACATCTACTTCTTGACAGGTCTCTCGAGACAGGGTGCCCCCATCACATTGACAAGATCCCGTGGAGGGGATATTACCACTCGAGAGCTTATAGATCGTCACTATGCACCAGGGACAGGTACATCAGGGAAGAAGATCCCCATCAGAGCAGTGATGGATAGGGCCCTATGGATTTTCCTATTTACCATGAAGAGGGTGACCAAGAGTTAGGGTGTGCACCAGGATTCTAGCGCACACATGTTGTATGCCATAGAGGCCATGGCACCCACGGTGTTCAACTGAGCGGAATCCATGCCTCCAATCTTTAAAGATCGACTGACTAAGTGTCAACAGGGAGAGTCAAAGCAGTTTGGCTTTGGTTCCATTTTATCCTACTTCTTCTTCGAGCAGGTTCCACAGATGAGACCTCAGGTGGTCTTCCAGATTCTGAGAGCACAAGACCCCCGTATGCTGAGGTGGGTCCAGGTCATGGCTCGCATAGGATCAGGTAGGAGAAGGGTGAAGTTTAGTGACCCATTCTTTAGATGGCTCTGAGATCATATCCTTATGATTGAGGATTATGCTTACGTAGGTACGGACTTCACCGGAGATCCTGACCTACCACTCCCACCTGGCGGACAGTGGGGTGACATCAGTAAGAAGCAAGAAACCCTAAAACGGATGAAATGTTTTTATGTTTTTTATTGTTTTATATTTTTTATGTTAAGTGATGAGATTTGTATATTCTCATGTAGATGTAGGAGCAGTGCGACCTAGAGGAGCATCTCCATTGGATAGGTGAGCTGGAGCCCGCTTTGTACCACAAGGTGATGATATCACCGGGGAGCTGGAGGAGAACCTAGAGAGGTTGACCTTGGATATCCTAGATGCTGATATTGATGACGTCCCAATGAGATATCAGATATCCACAATGAGAGTACCAATTCGATTAAGTAGGTTGCTACGCAGAGTAACTCGAGCAGTGATGTGCTACCACGAGCACCACTAGTGTATGAGATATGTACTGAAAGCTGATAGCTTCAGGATTTTGTATGATGATTTTTCCTGAAAGCCTATGTGCTTCATATGAGGTCTCGGGACCTATTTTTTGTAAACTTTTTCGTATATATATATATATATATACACAGACTTTTACACGGTGTTTATATGTTTCAAATGGCAAATGCATTTTCTATGAGTTTTATGTGTCTTTGAATGTTTATTTACAATGTACCATGTTTGATTTCGACATCATGAATGGGAAATATGCCAATCTAGGAACCTCGCAATGGGCATTGTGTTCCCTAGGGATATTCCTATAAGTGATGGTTTCAAATGACCTTTCTAGAAAACGTACTCTCCAAAAGAGGTGGAGGAGCACAGGGTTCCTAATGGTGTAGACATGGTTTAAATGGAAAACCACGAGTTGTGAGTCCATCAAGACTACTAGATCATGAACATCCTAGGAGGCAGCTTCAGTCAGAAGACCGATGACTGCTTCATACTCGGTGATGTTATTAGTAGTGGGACCTATACAAATCACTCCTGAACTTACCAAATCTTTAGTTTGGGAATAGAGGACCGAAGCAGCCGAGGCGAGATTCAAGGTGTGGTGGCAACCACCATCAGCGAAGCCGTAGAAAGCCATCTGCATGACCAAAACATGGTATAAATAGATGCAGACATTAAACTCAAAACCATCTTGAAAATACTAAAAGCACACTGAAATCCAATCAATATACATATATACAAGATACTACCCAAGAAAGACCTATACTTAGTACCTTTTCAAGTACAACCCATTGCGAGGTTGCCCCAAAGGGATTCCATCATAATCAAAGAGCTCGTAGGCTCCTTTCTCTAACACCTTAGAAATAACGAAAGGTCCTTACCACATGGATTCGAACTTACCCTTCCCTAGTTTGTCATATCTCTGATCATAAGTCAAGACTAGGTCACCCTCGTTAAAGACACGAGGTTGGACATATTTATCATATTGCGCCTTGACGCGTTTCTTATGTGCCTCATTAGCCAAGGGAGCATCTCTCCAAGTCTCGTTAATGTTACTCAAGTACAAAAAAAATTTCTTCCTCTACGGAAGTGTCTAGGAGAAGTTCGAAGGCAAGTTGTAAGGATGGAATCTGACATTGGATCGGTAAGAAAGCTTCAAGTCCATAGACAAGCTGGAATGGCGTGAAACCAGTAGTCGTTTTCACAGAAGTTCGATAAGCCCAAAGAGCAAAGAAAAGAACGTGGTTCCAATTGGATTTATGATCTCCAACCATCCGACGAAGCATAGATTTCAAAACTTTTTTAATGGCCTCTACCTGACCATTAGCTTGTGGATAATACGGCGTAGACTTTTCATGGTGAAAACCTAGCTTGGCACTTAGTTCCTCCATCATCTGATTATGGAAATGGGATCTGTGATCAGTAACGATGGACTGCGAAACTCCAAATCTAGCTATGATATGATTGAGCAAGAAGAGAGCGGTAGTCTTACCATATTCTGCATATGTAGGCACGGCCTTAGCCCATTTTGTGAAATAATCAATGGCTATGATGATGTAACCATGCCCCCCGGCTGAGGTAGGCTTACAATGCATGAAGTCAATCCCCCACTTGGAGAATGGGCCAATGGAAATGACGGGGTGTAGTAGAGCGGGATGGGTGCGCTTTTTAGGATAAAAGTGTTGACAAGGTGGGAATTTCTGAACAGCCTCATGACAGTCTTTGAAGACAGAAGGCCAGAAATAGCTAGTGCGAAGGATTTTCTGGGCTGTAGCCATCCCAGATAAATGACCGCCACATGCTCCAGAGTGGAAATCATTCAACACATGTTCAGCCTCCTCATGGGTGAGGCATTGCCGAAGAATAGACTCAATCCCACGTTTATACAAGGTATCATTCAGGATGAGATAGTACTTCGCGTGGTGATGGATATGAGGGTGATCATCGTGAGATAAATGCGGTTGAAATCGCTGTGTTTGGAGATAAATCAACAAATCTCCATACCAAGGATCAGTAGTGCTAATCAGGAATAGGAATTCATTCGAAAATGAATCACTGGACTCAGATTCCGTCGAAGCACAGGGAAGATCACACATAAGCTCGGCAAAGACCAAGGATTTCTTTGATGTGGCCTTGGAAAACTCCAGATCAAACTCCTGAAGGATGACGATCCAGCGGGAGTATTTTCCCCCGAGCACCTGATGAGTCAGGATGTAATACATCAGGTTCTGATCTGCCAATATGGTGGTAGTACAGAGCAGAATGTAGTGACGAGAATTTTTTATAGCAATGATCGTGGCCAATGCTAATTTTTCCACACATGAATAACGGGCTTCGAAATCCATAAGATTCTTACTGGCATAATAAATCATGTGCTCATGACCGTGGAGATTTTCATGCACTAAAACCATGGCGATGGTAGTAGCGGAGGCAGCAATATACAAGAGAAATTCCTTTGAATAATCTGGGGGGTGTATCACAAGTGAATGAGTCAAAGCGTGCTTGAGATTATCAAAGGCGTGTTGGGCATGGTCATCCCAGAAGAATGGAGTGTTCTTCTTAAGGAGACACATATAATCGTTCGTTTTCTCTGTGAAATTGCACACGAAATGGCGGAGAAAGTCTGCCTTCCCTTGCAAACTTTGGAGTTCAAGGAGATTAGTTGGGGCTGGTAGATCTAAAATAGTGACAATCTTTAAAGGATCGATCTGGATTCCATCTTTGGATACCACAAATCCTAGCAGACGTCTCGTCTCAACGCAGAAAACACATTTATGTGGATTGAGCTATATATTATAATGACGACATCTCAAGAATATGTCTCTGAGATGACCAGGGTGGTCCTCCCATCGCTGTGAATGAGCAGGGAGGTTGTTAAGGTACGGTTCAACAATATGTTTAATATCGTGAAACGCATAGGACATTGCACGCTGGAACATGGCTCCAGCATTTTTCATGCCAAAAGGTAACTTCTTATATGCAAAGGTTCCCCATGGGCAAATGAATTCCATCTTATGCTGATCGGTGAGTAATATCTCAATCTGATTATAGCCAAAGAAGCCATCCATGAATGAAAAGATGACACTTCTAGCACAGTTGTCGATAATCTGATCAATGTGCGGAGTAGGAAAGTTGTCCTTTGGACAAGCTTTAATCAAATCCCTAAAATTGATGCAGACTCTAATGGTGCCCTTCTTTTTATTGACAGGGACAATGTTCGATACCCATTCCATCAGGGGTACAAGATAAATAAACCCAACTTTGAGAAGTTTCTCAATTTCAGCTTTAATAGCTGCGGCCTTCTGAGGATGGACTTTCCTAAGTTTCTTCCTAACAGGTTTAGCCGTGGGATAGGTTTTAATCTCATGGACCACAATGGATGGGTCAATCCTCAGCATCTCTTCATAGGACCAGGAAAAAATATCATGGAATTCCTTAAAAAGTTCCTTATATGCTTCAGATTCATCTGTCGAGCAGTTCTGCCCAACATGAACATGCTTGATAGTATCAGGCTTGGCTAATATCTCAATCGGGTTCGTTTGAGTAATGTTGTAAAGGTTTCCTTCATAATTTGTATCTTGCAACAATATAGGACTTTGGGGAATGTTGACAATATCAGTAGGAAACAAGGATGCAAAATCATGGCTAACCGAACTGGTGTTGGGGAGGAACATGGATCTATGATGGTGATCCTCCCAAATGGGCTCATCCGTATTCATGATCTCTATAATGGACTCATCGGAAGTAAAAGTCTCAAAGAGATAATCTAGAACGGGAAGAGAAGGTTCTAACCAGTACAGTAAATGGTAAGGATCCGAAGCCACTAGATGAAGGTCATCCGTGTGATCATCGGAAAAGGTTTGAATGGTGTCATACATAGCTTCATCTGTACTCAACGAGGTGGAATCAACAACATGTTTACCCTTAGGCTCATAATCAAATGAGGTGATCATACGGACTATCGTGGTATCCGTGCTAGGAGGGGTGGATGGAAAAATCCCCATAAGGGATGAATCCTTCAACATGCCTACCCCAATCAACTGGTAAGGAGGAGGGGACTGGCCTAACATGGGGATGTTATTATCCGTAGAGGTAGTAACATCCGGCGTACAGAAATCAAGCTAATCAATCGTAACATTTCTCCCTAGATGTGGAAATTGGACTATTCGGAATACTATTGAGGCAACAGCAGTCATGGCATAGAACCAATTCCTTCCTAGAGGGAGGTTGTAATCTAAAGGGGCATCTACCACTTCTACTTGGATGGAAACGGTTTTGCCCCCTAGCTCAACCGCTAGGGCTGATATGAGACCATGTGGTTGGAAACCCCATCCGTCAAAGGCCTTGAGGGTCATACGTGATGTGACAAGCTCGGGAGAGCCGAGAGGCTTCCAACAAGTCAAAGAGAAAATTCAGGTCGAAGATCCTTCATCCAGTACCATTTGAAAAACTTTCTTTCCCATTACTTTCATAATGATCTGAAAAGCAAGTTTATGCGGTAATCTAGGCTTATAGTTCTCAACATTGAAATGAATCAAGTTAGTATTATCCGGGTCTAAAGCTCCTAATGTTGTCAACAAGTTTTTACGCTGTGTAGGGAAACTTTGGAGTACCTCTAAGGTAGACATTACACAAGGTGCCTGAGCGAGATCTTCAACCACATTATAAAATTGATCAGCTCGGGCATTGGGATTAAAGACATCCTTCTGAAGAGTACTCTTAGGTGGGCGCAAAATCATGTCGAGAGTAGGCTTCTCGATGGATAAGGGGACAGTAGATGAGGATTCAGGAGAACTAGTAGAGGGAGCTTTCCTTGAAGAAGAATGATCTTCTTTCTTGTATGCGGGTTTGTCCTAATTCTGAATTTGAGTTTGCAGATTGATGGTATCTGAGGACATCATACGAATTTCCTCTGACGAACAAGAGTTACCCTAATTAGACATGTGGTCTATTAGTTGTTG
The DNA here is from genome assembly GCA_001517045.1 of Pseudotsuga menziesii. Classification (NCBI taxonomy): domain Eukaryota; kingdom Viridiplantae; phylum Streptophyta; class Pinopsida; order Pinales; family Pinaceae; genus Pseudotsuga; species Pseudotsuga menziesii. The sequence continues at coordinate 52,101 of LPNX010578712.1, read as the reverse complement.
TTGAGAGGGAAAAGGATTCCTTAAGTACTGCAGGTGCGGGATTGGACTTCAAAAACTGGGAGATTTCGTCTCGATGAGGACACTCCTTTGAAAAGTGGTCACCACCGCATAGCAGACAGGGATATTTTTCCCTCCTTTTCCCCTTGTCATTATCACTGTTGGTTGGTCTTGGAGTCTCCTGTTGGTTTTCGGGTTTTTTATTTATATTTTTACCTTTATTTTTATTATTTATCGAGGTTTGAGTACTTTGAATAGAGTTGACCTTGGAAAAAACCTTAGGAGTCAAAGGAGTAGGGGGGGCAGTTTGGGGTTTCTTGGGAGGTTTCGCTGCTAACGGGGACTGGATTGAACCAACAATCCCATCAACAAGTACTTCTGTTGGTGGCTTGGTAGGATCGGTGCTGGGGCGAGGAGCTTGAGGAATCAGGTCATAAAGAGTTCCATACTGGGAATAGACCAAGTCTAGGTACTGAGCCCGACTAATAGCCTGCTCTTCGGTAACGGCACCGCCCATAGCCACATCTCGGGAAATAGGAGGCAACAAGGATTTGGTGAACCAATCAGCTAGTAACTGATCCGTAATAGGGGCCTTAATAAGCCTTCTCTGCCTTCTCCACTCATGAATATGATCGAAAATGTGGGTGGAGGTGTTCTGTCGCAGAGAGGTTAAAATATCAGTGCCTGTTTAATAACGATTAGGGAGCTGAAAGTGTGTAAGAAACACGGTTGCCAATGAGCCAAAATCCACAAAGGAATGTTGTGGGATTTCAATGTACCACTTCGCGGCCATACCGGTCAAAGTTCGCTAAAAGAGTCATAACCGAACGAAGTCATCCATGAGGGAATTTGAAGAACACCACAAATGGAATGTCATAACATGGTTCTTCGGATCATCTCCCAGCTTCCCATCAAATTTTGGGATATCCGATGGTAACTTTAGTGGAATGGGAGGCCACGAGGGATTGTGTCGAATGGGATCATTAATCAACTTGGACAAATCAGGTAAGTCTAAAGTTGCTAGGAAAGGTAATTTTCGGTTGGGTTGCACATACTGGTAATATTGATATGGCATATAATTACCAGTAGGATCATGAGTTGAATGAAAAACAGGATGTTGTGACGAAGAACTAACAGAAAATCCACCCGTAGGGGGTTGATTTCTGGGATCAGGACCATTAGGACCGATAGGGCCTCCAGGAGGAGGACCAATAGGGCCATCGGGACCACCAGGACCACCGGGACCACCATGACCACCATGACCACCGGGACCACCAGGAGGTGGACCACCAGACCCTCCAGAGCCACCAGGAGGTAAACCTCCAGAGCCTCCAGAACCACTAGGTGGAGGGCCACTAGACCCTCCAAAGCCATAAGGAGGAAAGCCACCAGGCCCCCCAGGACCATTAGGACTACTAGGACCATAAGGAGGAAAGTTTCCAAATCCTCTGGGACCATCAGGTCCCCTAGGGGGAGGACCTCCATAAGGCAATCCTCCAGCACCTCCCACAGTATGTATAGGTATCCCCCCCATAGCTGGCATATAAGACCAATTGGGTTGCCCCCATGGTGCAAAAGTGTTACTAGGGTTTGGAATTCCAGCATAAGTCATTTCTATAGGATTGGGTGGATGATTACCTACAGTTATTTGATAACCATAACCCCCAGAAGACTGAACGATTATAGGTTGTGCCCCCAAGGGATGACCTGAACTAGATGGGGGATTCAACACATTAGTATGGGTGGGAGGGACATAAACTATAGATGATTCTATGTTAGAGGTCTTCCCTTGACTAGGTACAATTTCGGTGCCAGATAACGTAGGTCATGCCGGGGGTTGCCCCCCGGCACTAGAAGGTACTGATGAAACGGGAATTAAAGGTTGGGCCCCAGGTGCAGAAGTCCTTGGAGGATTAGGAACAGACATAACATGAGAGGTGATAGGGGTGGTAATTTGACTTGGATTCTGTGGGGTTACTGCACAATCTATAATCGGTTCAATGGGTCTCATAGAATCGGCAAGTGAATGATATCCCATAGGAACATATGTGGAACGTGATGGTGATGGGCCTAATATTTCATCTATCTGCTTATCAATCTCCTGTGCACGGAGAATGGAAGCACGGTATTTCTTACGTTCTTCTTCATCTTCAGAAGAATTTAAATGGGTGCCAAATGAGGCAATGGCCTGTCCTACAGAGGTATCCCAAAATGGAGCATTGGGACCAAAATCCGGATGAGTTGTATCATCAACATGACCTTCCGTGGGAGAATGGAATGAGGCATTTCCTCGAGAAGGTGGTTGGACCAAGGGAGGCGAGTGTGAAGAATATGGTACTCCACTTTCTGCAACCACATTATCTCCCACTTGGGAGGTGGTAGCAGCTCCTTGATCGATAGCTTCCATTGGATTTTCTTTTGAAACAGGAATAAAATTGGGTGGAAAGCCCCGTACTCTTTTGGACTATCTGAACTCAGCCACTTTGTACAGTTCCTATCTAACCTAGGGTCTAAAAATCTAGAAAACACACCAAAAAAATTTCCCTACACAAGCTATAGGTCAAAACAAGCAAACTTAAAATGATAGGAGGATTTCAAAAAGCCAGGTCTCTCACCAGGATTGTCAAGAAGGTGCCACTCACGATATACCTCGAGCGTACGTGGATAGTAATCTCCTCGAATGTTGTTTTTTGGTGTATGGCTCTAAGCAAGACAGCCAAAGGGCTTTTCTCAGATAGATAAGGTATCCTAGTGGGGTCTCCCGATATACTCAAGGTACGTGGGAGCTCGAATCGGTAGTAGTGTTGTCTAATGCATAACCGTACACAAGGGGCCCTCCGATATACAATCGAGTACATGAAGTACCTTTCTATATACCTCAAGGGTACGTGAAAGGCCGTTCGATATACCAATGGTAAGTGGAAGAACCGCGAGTCCCAGAATGTAATGCTGACAAATAACGACAGCTCCTATGCTTAATGACGCCCGAACATGTCTCTAACCTATCATTCCAATTACTACGTAAATTTTAACCTATAACTACCGTTAATTTTAAAGTGGACGGTTAGGTGAATGTATGATGTTTTGATAGAAAAGTAAAACAATGCAGTATGCTTGTGCAAAATATTTCACTTTACCATTCAGTATGCCTACTTATGGGAGGGAAAGAGAGTATTTTCTTTTTGTTTCAAAACCAAAAATATTTCCAAACAACAATCATGAACACCAAATCAAAGACAAGCAATAATTTTCCAAACTGATTTCTCTTTTCTGAAAGAAATGAGAAGGGGAAGAATTTATTTTCCTAAAAGAAAAACAAGAAGCACACCTATATGCAAATGCACTCTATTTTTTCTATTTTTTCAAAACATAAGAAAATCTAACTTAAAACTACCATATTTTTTATTTTGATTGAGATAGTTCTAAATGCATAAGAGACGAAAGAACATGAAGAGCCTAAAAGCTTGTGAAGCCAATCAGAGAACCAATGTCCAATGCTCAATGATGATATCCTAGTCTCAGTCAAAAATTTTATTTTTTGAAGGAAGGAAAAAGGAATTTACTATGCAAACAAGAAATGAAACCTAGAAGCTAATCTAGTGTTCTTCTTTTAGTCTATACAACAGAAATGAAAAGAGATCTTACTAGCACCCTAAGCTTTTCAAAAAACAAGAAATCCTTTCATAGACACAACCAACAAGCATAGAAGCAAATGAACACTCAAAAAGCATAATCTAGCCTTTGAATTTCCTAATCAAACCAATATTAAACCATAAAATTTCAAGCCACAAGCATAAGATTCTATCACACAAGTCTGATAGTGCAGAACTGAAAGCAACACAACTCAAATTTTTACAAAACCTGGCACCGCACTTCTCTGGTGTTGACAGGGCGGTTCTATCCCAGTATCGCTACTCGCCAACAGGTTACAGGCGATGGCACTGCATGCTGCCCACTCTGTTCAGGCGGTGGCACCGCTCCTTGTACACTGCATAGGCACGGTTCCCTGTAGATGACCAAAACACAAAGAGAATGATGGATCAAGTTAGAAAAAGACTAGATCAAGGTAAATAATTCTAGATTGAGTATGAAAACAGAGCATAAAAGGTCAAGATGACTCAGATCTGAACAGATCTGGAAGTTTCAAACCCAAATAGATCAAGTCAGGAAGTAGATCTGACTGAAGAGAGTTAGAGAAGGATCTTGGATTCGAACAAGAGTTGTAGAACTGAGGAAGATTAGAACAACTGATACATATATCTATTCCCCAGCGGAGTCGCCAGATTTGTTAGCTGGAATATTTCACCTCCTACGGACAGCAAGGTGTTCCATTGGTCTCAATGGTTCAGATCTAGAACAAATAGAGGATAGAGGTTGAAGACTCTCCCTGGATGCCGTAGATGCCTGGAATGTAATGACTCGATAGTTACCATGTGTACCTGCAATAAGCTTCAACAAGCAAACACATCAAAACTACCAGAATATAATCTACTGATCCATGTTAGTGACTAAGGAATCTAACAACATACATGTGAAATCAAACAACAACAATATATGTGGGACAGAAATCAACTTGCATTAATATAGAAATATGAAGAAGTTTACAACCAAGCCTTAGTGTTGACATGCATCTCCATGAAACCAAGAATTCTCATCGCCATAAGCTCTGACTCTAGCTCTCTATGCTCTCCAAATGGTCTTGGACCAAGTGATCAATCCAACAACATAACAATACCTTAAGAGTTCTCCCCTCAACCATGGATATGAGCTTGTATTTATAAGGCTCAATGGATAGGGTAGGTTGAGAGATTAGTGGATGAGGTGGCCTCTAAGATCCTAGGACGAGGGATCTCGACCTCAACTGACCCACAATGGTAGGGATAAGGGAGGACACGAGGTTTATCATCTAGAAGCCTCGAGAAACTTCTCTTTTTCCCTTTTTACCCAGGGTACCGCGTTTCTCCTTCAATGACAGAGCGGTTCTGGTAAGAAACGCTTATGGACTAAGGGCCACAAGTGGTGACACTGCTTGTGGACAACAAGGGATAGGCTTTGCGAACAAGGTACTGCTCCTGGACAACAGAGGAAGCACGGTGCTAGGAATTTTCATGGAAGATTGACTATTAGCATGAGTTTCCACTCCAAGAGCTAGGATTCAGGGCAAGTACGTATGTCAAATGTCTTATCACATGATGGTGACAGGATTTTGGCATAACATGAGATCAATGACATCTCATGCAAATTGGAATGTTAGAGAGAGCTTAGATGAGCATGCAATTATGGGCATTGGAATGGTCTTGATAAGGAATAAAAGAAGTTTGATACACTCATTTCATTGTTTCATCTAATGCTTATAAATAATATTCTAACAACTTGAATATTTGAAGGCTTGGACCCAATGATAATGGAACAACAACATAAGTAAGAATAAATTTAGTCCAAAAATGCAAATCCTCCCCATCATTGGTTATGGAAGTAAATTGGATATACATTCTAAAGGATATCATAACTTACCATAAATTTTCACATCAATCTCACACTCTTCCTTTTTTTTGTTTTGCATTCTTCCTATTCATTTTGCTTCTTGTGATTCCTTCACATATTTCCCCCTCTCTCTCAATATATATATATTCACATGCCTTATTATTCTATATACTCTTAAAGAAAACTTGAAACATAGTATGGAAATCCCATACTTTTTTTTAATCATTCTTATAACCTTTTATTACTAACTCCGTATAATCCATTCGAATATTAGTTTTCTTGGCCCCGTATATCTTCTTCCACTTTTTCTCTTGATCTCTCTCGGGCATGCATGTACTTATTTCTTCATTTCATTTGGATCCTCCAATTAATTTTGTTTTAATAACATGAAGAACTTCATGTCCATCTTTTTTCATAATATAATATATTATTGTTTCCTTGGGTGAACGTGTTTATGATGTTTTATATGTTCATCTATCTATGTTAGAGTGGAAGAGGGATGGAGATTCTTGAAAAAGTATGGAGCAAGGCTGTAGTTTCACTGCAGGCCTCTCATGGCGTTCCCCTTACCTAAACCTGTGCCAGTCGCTGCGGGTCACCTACGCTCCTGGGCTCATTCTTCTTCCTTTTATTTTGGGGACTGGTCTTCTTTGTCTTCTGTCATTTTAGTCTGGTCTTTTGTAAGTTTTTATGGTTTGCAGGGTGGATTTTTTCTATGGGAAACCCTCTTAGAGTCCCCCCCCCCCTTCACTGGGGTACTAGTACCAACCAAGATTAAAAACAAGTGGGAAGATTATCGCCTTTGGCTTCCTGGGTGGAAATATGTTTTTTGGGTTCACCACCTTTGCATGGGCTTTCTCATCATTTTTTTAATGTCTATGCTATCTATCACCATCGGCATGTTCTGGGTTGACCTTGGTTAACTGCAGATGTACTTGGGGGTTTAGGTTTTTTTCCTGCGGTTTTTTTTCTGACGCCTCACGTGGTTTACGGCTTCACTAGGGGTCTCTCCATAGGATTTCCCAGACGTGCTGTAGGTTGCCGTTGAACTTCCCACTGCTTCTGTAGGTGTGGTTTGTGGTTTGACTATCTGGTTAGGGTTTCTTCTTCAGGGTTAGGGTCTCATCATTTTGTTGATCCAGGTTTGATGGGTTTCCTTCCGGTTCTCTATTTGTCATGTGTTTGGTGTCCTAGAGGCTCAGTCGACTTTTTCTCTGGGAAGGTTTTTCTACTTATTATTGATCTAGGGTTCGTGGGTTGACGTATGATCTCCTTCATTTTGTCTTGGGGTACGGGGTTTTTACACTTTGTTTTATTGTCATCCCTCTAAGTATTATTGTATCTCTGTCGGTCTCCTAGGGCTTTTCCACTGCCCTTCTTGTGGACGTTGGCCGTTTCGGGCCCGATTGTATCGGGGCCTCCCCCCATTGCGGGGCTCTGTAATCGGGGCAACGTATCCTTTCCAGGGGTTTTTTTCCCTGATTGCGTGACTATGGCTCAGGGTCAGGTTATCTGTCCTGTTCATTGTGTCGTTTGACTTTGGTATCCTCTCCACATGTCTGAGCTGGCTGCTCCTACCCGCTTCCGTCGTAAGAGGAATGCCAAGTGTATTAAAGCCTAGGAGGGGCGCTTTCACTATCTCCTCAGACATGACATTTTCATGGATAGAGTCTCCTCTCTCTGCTCCCATGCTCTGGTCAGGCGTCTGGAGTACTGTTGGATGGGTAAGTCAGCATGGGTGGAGTGGGCTACTGAGCACTCGAAGCCCCTCATCAATTATATACCCACTATCAGCCTGTTATCAAAGGGGTGGATCATTTTCATTTTTCTAGAGGAGGAACACTGCACTCGCATCCTCGAAGGAAGCTAGCACATCGGGGTGGGATCCTTGGTCCTTGGTCATTGGCACTCTCGATTCGACCCTCTCCGAGAAAGAATCACAAAGCGCCACCTGTGGGTTATGCTACCTCACTTGTCGTTCCCTCTTTGGAATAGACATGTACTGGAAGGCATTGCTAATTCCATTGGTCGGTTTTTTGTTGTCGAGGCTAACTTTCATCTCACCTTTGACAAGAGGATTGCGTGTGTTCTTGTCGAGATGGACATATCCTGGGGTTTACCTACAGAAATAGAAATCCTCTGCGATGAACGCCTCTTGGTCCAGAGGCTCGACTACCTCCACGTGACGTTCCTTTGCAGCATCTATCGTGAAACCGGTCATCTTCAACGTCAATGTCACACTCTTCGATCAGGAGATGCAAACTCAGGCTTGGATGTCTCCCTGACAGCTGCAAATTTGGCCAAGCCCAATGATCTTGATCGTATTCCAGGTACTCTCTCAAATTCCCATTCTCCTACTGAAGTTATCTCGGCCTCTTATCTAAATGTCATCGATGAGTTGATTCTTTCCCGTTCAAAAGTCCCCCAGCCTGATCCCTCTCGAGCCCCCATTCCCTCATCGGATTCTCTGTCTCTATTACATGAGATGACCCCCGAATGGACTACTCCTGGTGACTCCATCCCACTTGTATTGAACCCTCACTTAGCTTGCGAGTCTTCACCCTCTCTTGCTCTGACCCATATTCTTTTCGTGGATGATGTGATTCTTATGGGTACAGGCACTCTTCAGGAATGGGTAGCTTTTGATGTCATTCTTGAAACTTTCTGCAAAGCTTCTGGAATGTGTATTAGCCTGGAAAATTCTTGCTTCCTATATAATAATATTGATGCTACAAATTTTATGGATATTACTAGGGTCCTCCCATATCAAATGTCACTGATTCTTACTGGTTTTAAGTATCTTGGTTTCTACATTAAACCCCTCGGTTACAAAATTGGTGATTGGAACTGCCTGGTACAGAAATTTGAAAAGAAGATCTGTCTTTGGACCCATAAGATGCTCTCTCTGGGTGGTCGACTGATACTTGTCCAATCTGTGCTTTCTAGTATCCCGGTATACTAGCTGGGACTAGCTCCTATTCTGGCATCTATCCTGCACAAGCTTAGGACCATCACCTTTGCTTTCTTATGGGGATCCACTGAAAATAAACGCAGATTTCATTTGGCTTGCTGGTTGGATCTCTCTTGGCCAAAGAAATATGAGGGATAGGGGATAAAAAATCTCCACTGGTTAAGTATTGCCCTGCGCCTCAAAAATTTCTAGAGGGTTCTATTCAACGATGGTCTATGGAATCGTGTCCTCTCCACTATATACTTGAAGCACCACTCTATGGTATCATGGCTGAGAGGTAAGAACTTCAGCACTCATGGGTTCTCTTCTATTTGGAGGGGTTTTTTATAGCCTATCCCCTAGCTAGGTTGCCATCTTGCATGGCAGGTGGGTAATGGTGTCAATATATGGATTGGTATCGACCCAGTTATTGGTGTCTCTTACACTTTCCTCCTCCTGGAGGGTTTGAGATCCTATTTAGAGGACCTGGACATCAAAACACTCTCTCAAGTTCACAATACATTACCAGACTCTCAGCAATACTGGTACACGGCCGAGGATTTATATTTGGATGGGGAATGGAAAGAAGCATGGAACACATATATGAGGATCTGGTTCTCAGCTGTATTCGTCTTACAACTCAACCCGATTCTCTTGTATGGGAATTCAACAAAAAAGATGACACCATATATGCTGATAAAGTATATGATTGCATTGTCAAATCTTTCTCCCCAGCTGTAGGCAACTGGGTGCACACAACATTATGGTCAGGTGCTCTTCCGCGCAAAATTGGATGCTTTATGTGGTTGGTTATAAGGAACAAAGTCCTTACCTGGGATAATCTACAAAAAAGGGGGAGGTCTAGCCCAGGTATATGTACTCTGTGCTTCTCGAATGAGGAGACTGTCATACACTTATTCTCACACTGCAAGGTATGGAAGAGTGTTCTTGATCTCATTTGTGATCAGTATTAGCTTCCTATACCTCCTCGCGTAGACACCATCACTATATTTGTGGACAACTGGGCTGCCATTTACCCATGGCACTCAGGTCTTCACTATATCCCACACCATATGATGTGGGTCATTTGGAAATATCGGAACCTTTCAATTTTTGAAGGGAAAAGGAAGACTGTTCTCGGCATTTTTCACCAGACCATGCACTCTCCTCAATTGAACTCTTCTCAGCCTGTCATAAAGGCCTATCACAAAAAAGTCAGACAGATTGGGCTTCCTCCCAGCTCAACTTACCCATGTGGTTTTTTCGATGGTGCTTCCACCACAACAGTTGCAGGTGTTGGATACAGTTTGTTCTTAAATGAGTCTCACCATCTGGAGTTCGCGCTGGGGGTTGGATATGGCTCCAATACAAAAGTAGAAATACTTGGCCTACGGGCTCTTCTACTCTCTTCCCAGATGATGGGGATCCCCTTATCCCACATATTTGGCGACTCACAAGTCATCATTAATTGGGCTAAGGGATCTATTGTACTCTCCCCTCTAGAACTTCTACACTGGTGCCAGGAATCACAAAAGCTAATTTCTAGCTTTTAGGATCTCTCTTTTTGCCACATCTACCGTGAACACAATAGGATTACAGACCATCTCTCTAAAACTTCTCTCTCACTGTCTCTGGGTTTTGGTTGTTTTTATGAGTTTATGGATGACCATTTGGTCACAAATGATACCTTTTAGCTCATTTGAGTCATGCTATGGGGAGATTACTCCTCTAATGGATTTTTGCATTGTTGCTCATTGACTGGCATCTTGTAGATTGTTGATCTGATCCCTTTGGTTCACGGTAGATAGGTTATGATGAGATTGATCCCCTTCATGATGAGACAGATTACTGATGGGAATCTACACTCTATTGTATACCTTTCCCCCCGGTTGCGACTGGATGTGATTTTCTCCTTTTGAGTTGTATTCTCTCTGTGATGTAACCCTTTCAGGGATGATGCTATTGATTCCCTTTGATTCTTAATATGAATAACAAGGACAGGATTTTTTCTTCCTGAAAAAAAAAAATCTATGTTAGATATTCAACATTTTTCTTCAAAGAATGAGCATCCTCATATGGTGTGAATGATGGTGGATTTTCCTAGGATTGTTTTAATGTTTAAGTGTCCTCTTGGAGATATGAAGTCATTTTTGTCAAAGTTTTTATAAAACTTTATTTATTTATTGGTGTAACATTTTTTTAATATAATATTTTATTGAACAATAACTATGTTGATACCATATAAAAAAGGATAATGAGATAAAGAGTTTTCTAAAATAATAACAAGATTTAGTAGTAGAGCTATTTGAAAGCTTGAAAATTTGGTTATTATAAGAGTAAGGAAACATTCGAATTCATTTGTTTTAATCTAAGAATCAATTTGAACACATATGTGATCAGAATTGAATTTGTTATAAAAATCTTTGTTTATATCCAACATTGATTTTGATACAAGGAAACATTGAAACACATAATACCATCATTCTTTTTGCACATCTAGTCATGAAAATGCCTAAGATCTGCTCACATATACTTTCTACTTCCTCTCGTAGTCGAGGATTTCACTGATTTTTGTAACCCTGAAGTATTTACACAACAACTAAAATTAGCCTCATTTTGTTTGAAGACTTTTGATCCAGCTCCGAGCGTTCCACCAAAATATGGTAAAATAAAATTGATTTCTTTTGACAAACATATTGTGCTATTAATATCATATGTTTTGTTATTTTAAATGTCTAAACAAAACTTCACATGTATAAAGGATACTGTGTACAACTTGAAGAATGATAAGATATTTGAAGACTAATAAGATATTTAAAGAGTTATGTTCTTACATTTCCATATGAATATGATATGTTCATTATTTTCAATGCTTAAGCAACAAGAAAAAATGCCTGAGCAGCAAGAAAAATGCAAAGGGAGTGAGAAGCATAGTTTTGATACATATGTTGTCATGGTAATTTTGGTTTTAGGATGAACTACAATTTTCTTCCCTTAAAGTAACAATAGGTGCACATTGAAATTTATATTCTTCAGTCTCTTAGTAGAGTTAAGTAAAGCTTCCCAGTCTTGTTTATAACTGACCTACAATTAAACTGACCTACAATTAAATTCAAAGGCACGGAAGCACAATTGTCATGAGATTTTTTCTTTATCCCTAGGAGACACATTCTCATTATGTTGACAAATTCTTACTTGAAATAATATAGGGATTTATGTTGCGCTCTCTACGATGAGCACATGGACACTCTCGCTGAGACATGGAGATCCACCTCTCACACACTACGAAGAGTCGTATAAGGTTTAAGAGAGTGAGCATAGACTTAATGTCTCCTTCAATTTTCAAGATGCGGGATTACTAAAAACAAGAGAACTCAAATAGCTCGATGATCATTCCAACTAAAAGAAAATACCTTCAACAAAGTAGAGTGTTGTAAACCTTAAACTCCTAGATACTTTATGATATGAATCTAGCTCCATACACTATTATATGAATCTCAAATGCTTTGTAGACCTCTTGTAAGTTCTTTTTGAACTTGAATAAATAGAAATATTCACATGATGCATCGTATAAAAGTATAAATCCAAGACAAATATATTATGGTTTGAGCAGCACAAACACATTTCACTTAAATTTGAAAGATAATATTACATGGATAACCCTAAAATAATGTTTTTTTGTTATTTTGAAAATATTTTTTATGGATTATTTTGAAATTTTAGGTCCATCGTATAGTACCAATATTCAAACACATTTCACTAAAAGTAAAAAGAGATTTTAGTGGCATTGTTTAATTCCATTTGTCACATCCCCTTCCGTCTGAGAGGACGTGACTACGTCACTGCTGTCATTTAAGTGGGATCTAAGCCCCATGAACATCATAATTAAAAATGCATTGAAATAACATACATAGATTTATAACAATTTCAATTATACAGTGAAAGCAATATCATTTCAACACATTATATTCATCATAATTTATCAAGCAAATAAATACAGTTTGAACAATTACACAAGAAATACTTATCTTGAAAATGCATTGTCTCGCAACCAGCTATGTCTCTGCAAAGTTCCACCCAACCATAGGCCATTGTGCTCATCAATCTCTCAGCAACACTGCCACCCCCGAGCTGGGCATGATTCCCACAAGAAATAAGGGAACTACAATAGGCTCACACATAGCCAAAGACATATCAAAATTCAGCCAAGCCAAAACTACATCTGGGGTTATCAGGATGCTAGGGAGGTGGAAAGTTTAATTGCTAAGCTAGTGAGCTCAACCACAGAGCTATGGGCACCCACAAAATATCTAGCTTGGATTTCCCAACACCTACAGACCCAACACAAGGAATCATCCCCTTCTCTGCTACACAGCCCCTCATGCTATGCCTTCCATTCCAGTGCTCTTCAGGGTGTGCAAAGAAAAAAAACCAGCCCCCTTGATCTGTCTGTGAGGTTCCTTTCCACACTAGGTTTATCAAGCTAATTCTTCCCCAATTCCACTCCAAACCAGTTCATACCAAAACAAGGGATGCACCCACAACAAAATGCAAGTTCTTGGTTTGAGTAAAATTGTTTTTCAACCAAAAGCATATTGTTAAAATGGAGAAATAAACCCCTGGGTGATAAATTCAAACTCAACAATGATTCTGGGAATTGCATGAGCAAAAATGACTGCTATGAACCCCAAAATTGTGAATCCTTACTGGCCATTCACTTAGCAACCAAAAAATGAATTTCCTGACATGGAGAAAATTGAGGAAACTGCTAAAAACGTGAAAAATAAAAACCCAGGAAGGTTCAGCTGCGTGAGAGCTCAACGTGAATGAAGGATGGATGATGAAAAATGTCCAAGAGCTCCCAAAAAATGTGAGGAAAGATGAAAATGTGAATGCATGAAGGAATATGCAACAATTTTTGGCATTTTCTTGGCTCATAAGTCAAAACACGTTTTTCCAAAAATATCCCTTTATTGGGAATTTTTGAATTGGAACACTACAGTGGTATCAGAGCCTGATATTGGAACCTGATAGAGCTCTCTATTCATGTTTCCTAACTTTGTCCTTCCTCCATTAGAAACTGAGAGTGGAGACCTTAACAGTGAAAGGGAAGAAAGTGGAGAAGTCATTTCTTTTTACAAGAATATTAATGCAAAACTAGAACTGGGAAATATGGATGACAAAGAAAACCATGAAAAACTTACAACATTCATTAAGGAAGCTATGGAAGGCATGTCCAAAATTTTTATGCAAGGGTTAGAATTGTTTTCTAGCCAACTTATGGGAAATTCCACATTCGGGAGTGGTAGTAGTTCACCCCATGAAGAGAGGAAGACCCATGGGGACTCTACAACTAGAATTGGGCATGATGGAAAAAAAGGAAAAATTACTAGCAATTTATGATGCAATTCCCCCTAGGGTATGGGAAGAAATGGATCTCCAACTCCTATTCAACCCTCACAAATTTTAGAACAGAGTATGGGGACTATAATTAGACTTCATTTACTGTCATTATATGTGATTAATATTTCTGCAATAGAGGAATAAAGATTCATATTCCAATGCACAATTTCAATGATATTTTCTTTAGGGAAATGACACAATAAAGAACAACTTCGACTCATAAATGGTGCATATATTGGTTAAGAACAGAGAAATATAAATATATAATCTTTACAGCATTTAAATATCTCACTAACATAATATTACATTGACGCAGTCGCAATATACATCAGATACACAATCTCCATTGAAAGGGAAAATCATCACATGGAAACTAGTCACAAGAAAGCTTGGAAAAGTGGAAATTTGCATATGTATTTCTTCTTATTTCAACTTACAGAGCATGTGAACATGATATTACAGAGACATAAATCATACATCAGAGCTTGGGCATCAATTGAACTCAATGGGGCGCAACCACCTTTCACACTAGTGTGCCTTCATAGAAAAACATGGAAATATGGAAGTGCAAATTGAGAGAATGGGAGGAAAGATGGGTCACGAATAGAAGCAGCCTCCTATATGAAATGAAAAACTATTTGAAGCTACAAATGAGAGATCTGAATGGCCTCTCCCATGGCCAACTTGGATGAGAATCTCACTCTCTTGAAATTGGCTCACTAGCAGGGTGAGTGTGCACTCATCGTGCAAAGGACAAGCAATTGCTATCCAAGTGCCAAAGAAAAATTCACAAAAGATCAAAATCCATTTCCATTCCTCATGAAATATTTGTATAACCCTCCTAAGACCCTCCAAGGTCAAATTCATTCCCATAGGCTTCCTCCACCTCCTCCTTGATGTTTAGTAACCTCCATGCCACTTGGCCTTCTCCTCAACCCTTCATCTTCCACCAAATTCGAATGGTTGCCTCTAACTCCCAAATTTGACCTCTTGGTGGCTATTTTTAGCCCTGTCATGTCAAATTTGTCATATTTCAGCAATCAATTCTACAACCAGGTCTGACTTGTGATATAATCTTCCATCATTGTTGTCATAAAGCGTAGGGAATCTAGCTCCACATGGCACCTAGTTTCTTCCTAGACTCTTCCTCTTCTATAGGGAGTTACTCCTACTCACCCATTCGAATCCTTGGGCTCACAATATGTCATTTTGATGGCCTCAAAGACCAACTAGATCAAATAATTCAACTTACATGTTGAATTCCTTATAGAAATCTGATTTCCACTAACTTTAACTCAGGTATATTTCCCTTCCGCAAGATCGTTCTTCTACAATATCCACCTTTATGCAACTCAACTTTTCTATAAACGTCATTTTGCAAGATGTTTCCCACAACTCCTTTTCCGCAACACTGCGGATTGCGGTATGTGGCTTTATAACTTTTATTTTTTTAAATTGAACTTCCACAATTAATTGCGACCACAATAGTCTATCCTGCATGTGGGTTGTGGAACTTGAATTATCAAAAATTGAGTTCCCACAACTTCCATGTTTCCTTATTTCCACAATTTCGAAGTCTTCTGCACCCTCGATTCTTGCATATTATTTCTCTCTCATTGATCTGTCTCTAGATGTAGAACAAATTGTAACCGTTGATTTTCGCCACAATCTTTCTTCTCTGTTTGATCTTCTCTGAGATCTTTCTTCGTAACTCACCAAATTGATCACAGAAAGGATCAATTTCTCTGCAATTCAAAAACTAAAGAATTTATACACATAGTTATATGGAGTGAACGCAGGATGAATTCATATCTCTACAGATTTATATAAAACTAGGAATCCATCAAAACACACACTGAATGTAATCCTCTGTTATTTATTCAACTCGATCGGTATTTCAAACACAAATAATTCAACTTATTCACTCCTTCTATGCACACTCTTTATTCTCTCATCTTTCACTCCTTTTTCCTTTTTCTTCTGCCCCTCCCCTCCTTTTTCTAGACCTATTACACTCAAATTAATTTATAACACTCAGAAAACCTGTCAGATCTGACTAAGTTGGACCTGAGGACCTAATAAAAGAAAACCCTATTGACAAAGATCAATCCTTGATAAATCCATGCAGGGATCAAGGAGAACAAAGGCAAAATTGCCACTTATTACAAATTTAAAACTAATTCTATCTACTTATCATCAAACCCTATCCATCTAGAACTTGATTACAAGGCAAGCTGACTCATTAGTAAATGAACTTCGAGTTGGATGCTCAGCTGATTCATCAGTCAAAGAACTTCGAGCTGGATGCCCCTGCATCATACTCATGGGGAAGAAAATAATTTTTCATTAAGTCTTCAGGTAGTACATTGTACTTGGAAATTTCTTTCTCCGTCATCTAGGCTGCATCTTCAGTAGGTTGATTTCTCCATTTGACCAAGTATTGAAAGAAGGTTTTGTTCTTGATCTTCCTTAAGATTCTTTTGTCAAGGATGGCTTCAATCTGAGGTTGTTCTTTTTGTGGAATTTGTCCTCGCCAATCTATAGATGTATCATCTATATCTGAAGTTACACCATCTATTTGGATACCTACATCTCTAAAAGGACATAAATCTGAAACATTAAAAAGTGGTGAAATCTGAAGGTCAGAAGGAAGTTCAATTTCATCAGCATTTGCAAAAAACTTCCTTAAAACTTTACAAGGTCCAATCCTTTTAAGCTTCAACTTATTATAAGTTCCTTTAGGGAACCTTTGCTTTTCAAGATAGGCCATCACTAAATCTCCAATATGAAAATTCACTTCTCTCCTCTTTAGGTATGCTCTCTGTTTATACTTCTCTGCACTTTCATGTAATCTCTTCTTGATGTTTTCTTGTAGCTCATGCATACTAACTGCAAAGTCTTCACCCTCTGCACTTCTCTTTTCCTATTTTCCAAAATCTCTAAGTTCATATGCACCTCTTGTATGCATCCCATAGACAATGTGAAAAGGAATTATACCTGTACTTTTATTGGGTGAATCATTGTATACGAACTCAACCCGAGCTAAAGCTAAGTCCCACTGTTTTGGATGTTCATACACCAGACTTCTCAGTATATTTCCCAAGCTCCTATTTACCACTTCAGTCTATCCATAAGTCTGAGGGTGATAAGCGAAACTAAAACTGAGATTAGTCCCCAATTTCTTCCATAGAGTTCTCCAAAAATGACCAACAAATTTTGTATCTCTGTCATACACCATACCCAAAAGAAAACCATGCAACTTTACAATTTCTGAAAAGAATAGACTAGCAATGTTTGTTGCATCATTAACCTTTTTGCATGCAATGAAGTGAGCCATTTTGGAAAATCTATCCACTACAACATAAATTGAATCATGACCTCTCTGAGTTCTAGGTAAACCTATAACAAAATCCATGCTTATTGAATCCCAAGGCCTAGCTAGAATAGGTAATGGTTGATACAATCCTGTGTTCTGACTTCTCCCTTTTGCATGTTGACAAACTCTACATCCTTCAACAAATTTCTTCACATCATGCTACATTTTTGGCCAAAAATAAAAATTACTCACCAGAGCAAAAGTCTTGTCTTGCCCAAAATGTCCTAAGAGACCCCCACTATGCTTTTCTTGAATTAAATTTTCCCTCATTGAACATCTTGGAATACACAAATTATTGACTTTGAACAACAATCCTTCATGTATCATATAATCTAACCACTGGCTTCTTTTATGGGTAACTGGATTTTCACAGGCAGCATAAATATCCTTGAAATCTACATCCTCTTTATACATAGAAATCAAATTTTTAAATCCCAAAGTACTGATCTTAACTTCCTGCATTACCAAACTTATCCTACTCAAAGCATCATCAACTTTATTAGACTTACTACGTGTATGCTTGATAACGAAGGTAAATTTATGCAAATATTCTACCCATTTAGCATGCTTCTGATTTAATTTAGGCTGGTTGTTGATGAACTGCAAAGCATGATTGTTATAATACAAAACAAATTCCCTAGGCATTAAATATGTCTCCACTTTTTAAGAGCTTGCACAACAACATATAATTCTTTATCATACGAAGAGTACTTTTGTTTAGCTTCATTCAACTTTTCACTGAAATATGCCACTAGCCTATGTTCTTGACTTAAAACTACTCCCACTACTGCTCCACTAGCATCTGTCTCCACTTGAAACACTTTATAAAAACTGGGCAAAGCCAAAATAGGCTTCTCAGTTATTTTCTTCTTCAATAATTTAAAATTTCTATCAATTGCTTCGGTCCATTAGAAAGGCTGTTTACTTCCTCTGCAAGTATCCATTAAAGGCGCACAAATATGACTGAAATTTTTAATGAACTTCCTATAGAAACTAGCAAGTCCATGAAAAATTCTTACCTCATAAGCATTCCTTGGAACTAGCCAATTTAAAATTGCTTGCACTTTATTAGAATCCATTTTCAATCCTTCTTCTGAAACCACAAACCCCAAGTAGACCACTTCTTTTTTCGGGAAGCTACATTTCTTCAAATTTATCAACAGCTTCTCCTTCTGCAAAGTCCTCAACACCAACTTAAGTTGCCTTAAATTCTCTTCTTTGTTCTGACTAAAAATCAGGATGTCATCTAGATATACTATCACAAATTTTCTAGTAAATTCTTTCAGAACCTCATTCATCAATCTCATGAAAGTACAGGGTGCATTTGTAACCCTAAATGGCATCACTAACCACTCATAAAGACCATCATTAGTTTTAAATGTTGTTTTCCATTCATCCCCTTCCCTTATTCTAATCTGATGATATCCACCTTTCAAATCTATTTTGGAAAAATATTTTGAACCACTTAAACAGGCCATCATATCATCAGTTTTGGGTAAAGGAAATCTATACCTGATAGTGATCTTGTTGATTTCCCTGGAGTCAGTACACATTCTCCACCCACCATATTTATTTGGACTTTGCACAGTGGGTACGGCACAAGGACTCAAGCTCTCTTTCACCAATCCCTTCTCCAACAGCTCCTGTACTTGCTATTTGATTTCTTCATTTTCTAGAGGGGTTAATATGTATGTTGCTTTCTTAGGTAAACTTGCACCAGGTATTAATTCAATGTGATGACTAATACTTCTTACAGGAGGTAATTCATTTGGCAATTCATCCACAATAATGTCAACATACTCATCAAGAAAAGTTTTAACTTCTTCTGGAAAATCATCTAAATCTGTAGAAGTTAAAATTACCTTTGTTTTACCAATAAGAGCAAAATGTAGATCCTTTTCTTTCTGAACTTCCTATAACCGTTCTTTTCCAGACATCAGCAGAATGCTTGATCCTGAACTTCCTTGAACTGCTTCATCTTCCAAGGGTGACAAGGTATGTCTCTTCCCATCTTTCTCCAGAGAATAAGTATTCTTCCTCCCATCATGAATAGTTTTCATGTCATACTGCCATGGCCTCCCTAAGAGTATATGGCACACATCTATAGGCATTATGTCACACAATATTTCATCCTTGTAAGTACCAATATGGAACTCCACATTACACTGCTCATTCACCAAGAGCTGATGTCCTTTCTGTAACTAGGACACTTTGTAAGGAGTGGGATGCTTCATCCTCTTCAATCCCAGCTTCTCTACCATCTCTGTGGAAACCAAATTATCAGCGCTGCCACTATCAATAACCATTTTACAACACTTACCTTGTGACTTACACCTTGTTCTGAACAGACTTTTCCTTCGTACTGGTTCATGTACCTATTTATCTGTCTTCACCAAGACTCTCTTCAACAAAAGAGACTCTCCATCCTCTGGAGAATTATTCACCTATGTTTGTTCTTTTGATTCTTCTTGAGCCTCTGTAACATTCACATTTATCTGACCTATAGATTTATTTCTTGGACAATCCCAAGACATATGTCCAATCTCTCCAGAAGTATAACATCTTACTTCTCTATTTCTACCTCTTCCTCTACCTCCTTTGAATCCTCCTCTCTAGAATGATTGACTGCTACTGCTAGAACTTTCAGCTTCATCTTTAGAAGTTCTACCTCCTCTGTTTAGAACACCTCTACCTCTTACCATGTTCTTTCTTTTGTTTCCCTGGTTTTGCTTTCTTAGAAATTTCTCTTCTACCTTTAAAGATACTTGATATGCATCTTCTACAGTTTTCAAATTTAATAGACTGATTTCATCTTGTATATCATATCTCAACCCATTGATATACCTAGCTACTCTTTCTAGACCTCCCTTTGTGTGTCCAGATCCAATATTCAGTCTAAAAAACTCTTTTGTATATTCCTTTGTTGTCATATCCTTCTGTCTAAGGTTATGTAATTGTCTAAGAAGATTTAATTGATAGTGCTTAGGCATAAATTGACTTTTAATATTATACAGCATCTTATCCCAAGAGTTAATTTTTTTCATACCTCTTCTTTCTCGATGGATCTGGAGCTCATCCCACCAAATAGCTGCATGTCCCTTCAATCTAGTAGCTGCATATCTTACTTTCTTCTTATCTTCTATCTCTTCAAAATCAAAGTATTTACTCAGAGCATGAATCCAATCCATGAGTTCTTCAACATTTAATTTACTTGAATACATAGGTACTTCTATTCTTGGTCTGCCACTGGTTTTCATCAACATCTTCAAGATTTTAAATTCATCGGGATCTTCTTCTTCTTCCTCAAAGGATTCGAATTCGGCTTCTTCATCACTGTCATCTGAATTGCCTGAATAGTTATTTATTTCCATAGCTTCTAACCTTTCTTCCAGTATTCTCATGTGTCTTTCCATTTTTGTTTCTGCAGGTTGTCTTCCTCAACCACATCCTACAGGAACTCCATGTATGTGTATCCTTCTTGGTGGCATATTTCTTCACAGACTCAACTGTTCAACTAAGATACTACATAGAATCTTTGTCCTACTCTAATACCAAAACTGATGGCTTCAAAGACCAACTAGATCCAAGACTTCAACTTACAGGTTGAATTCTTAATTGAAATCTTCTTTCCATAAACTTTAACTCAGGTATATTTCCCTTCCGCAAGATTGTTCTTCTGCAATCTCCACCTTTCCGCAACTTAGCTTTTTTGCAAACGTCGTTCTGCAAGATGTTTCTCGCAACTCCTTTTCCGCAACACCCCTTTTCTGCAACACTACAGATTGCGAGATGCGGCTTTACAACTTTTATTTTTTTTAAATTGAACTTCCGCAATTAATTGTGGTCACAACAGTCTATCCCGCATGCAGGTTGCGGAACATGACTTATCGAAAACTGAATTCCTACAATTTCCATGTTTACCGATTTTCGCAATTTTGAATTCTTCCGCATCATCAATTCTTGCAGATTAGTTCTCGGTCATTGTTCTGTCTCCAGATGCGGAACAGATTGTAACCTTTGATTTCCATCACAATCTTTCTTTATCGTTCGATCTTCTCTAAGATCTTTCTTCGTAACTCGCCAAATTGATCACTGAAAGGATCAATTTCTCTACAATTCAAAAACTAAAGAATTTATACACAGATTTATATGGAGTGAATGCAGGATGAATTCATATCTCTACAGATTTATATAAAACCAGGAATCCATCAAAACACACACGGAATGTAATCCTATGTTCTTTATTCAACTTGATCAGGATTTCAAACACAGAGAATTCAACTTATTCACTCCTTCTGTGCACACTCTTTATTCTCTAATATTTCACTCCTTTTTCCTTTTCCTTCTACCCCTCCCCTCCTTTTTCTATACCTATTACACTCAAATTAATTTATAACACTCAGAAAACCTGTCAGATCCGACTAAGTTGGACCTGAGGACCTAATAAAAGAAAACCCTATCGACAAAGATCAATCCTTGAGAAATCCACACAGGGATCAAGGATAACAAAGGCAAAATTGCTACTTATTACAAATTTAAAACTAATTGTATCTACTTGTTATTGAACCCTATCAATCTAGAACTTGATTACAAGGCAAGCTGACTCATTAGTAAATGAAGTTCGAGTTGGATGCTAAGTTGACTCTTCAGTCAATTAACTTCGAGTTGGATGCTCCTGCATCACATTTGATGCCTGTTCACCTTCCAATAACATTCCATCACTCATAATTTCGAATTTGGGGTTAATTCATGACATGTGTAAGGAAGCATCTAGCCACCCAAGGCCCCCATGGACCTCCAAATGTCCTTATGAAGCAATGCCACTTTATTTTCTCCATATTTATTATTTGTATGACCCAATTTAATGTGTAAATGATAAACTAAGGTTCTCTTGGGTCCCATAGCTCCCTTATTTCAATATTTAACGCCTCCTCCCCAACCTAGGGAACTAGTAGGTGGGTGAACATTTTCAGCTAGTAGACCTATAGGAATGGGGACATGACATTGGAGATGAAACAAATATATAAAAACCATCAAAATATGGTTATTATTCAAGTGTCTACCCTTTTTTGTTCAAAGAAAATCTCTAAAGAAATAAAATAAAGGGTCATAACCATCATAGAATCAAGCATGTAGTATCCCATTGTGGGGTAGAGCACATACTCAACTGAGATGGGTATTTTCTTTGGAGGGATAGTGACCAACTATTGAAAAGCATACAATTTCTCTTCCAAGGAAAAAAACGTATTTTTTTATTCAAGGAGAATGAAAAATACAATCCTCATGTGCTTTAATCACTGTTAAAAAAAATGTCTGAAAGTATTCAGGCCAAAAAACCTATAGTTATTCATTGTTCTAAAAAAAGATCTACATGCATATAGACTGAAATGTAACAGTTCAAAAATTGGAATGTTCATGTATTGAGCATGAGGTGACTAAGCATGGCATCTTAGTGATATCATTATATTGAGGAATTATAAGCATGGCATCTTAGTGATATCAATCTGTTGAGAAATAGATTTGATAGACTTATAAGCATGACATCATACTGATATCATTATCTTGAAGAATATCAATAATTCCCAAGTATAACACTACATCACATAGTCTTGTAACACTAGATAGATATCAAGTGGTTCCATAGCAAATTATTTAGCCAATTTATCTCAAATTATAAACTAAGTTTTTGAAAAAATTTGTAGGTGTACCCTTTTTAATTTATTTTGTTTCCTCACCAAAAATATTAAAGACCCGGTTTACGGATCTCAAGACATAATAAAATCATTTCCTAATATTTTGTAACTTTTTTTTAGAAGAAAAATAGTTTTTCCTTGATATTCAATAGTGAATCAAAGGTAACTTGTACATAGTCCTGACAATAAGTCATTCCAAGCACGAGTGGAGATAAGTATCAAAAACTTTCCCAAGGGGAAGGACAGAACACACAATCCCAAAATGACTGAAGTAGCAATACCATGGGGAGACCATGAGGAGCCCAAACAGCTTATCCAAGGAGACATCGAGGGTGGAGAAAACACACCCCTGGGGGATCAAAACAAAATCTATATCCCCAGCTAAACAAGAAAGATGTTAATGTATCACATACTCGAAAGAACCAAAAAAGAGTATGCCACATAAATAAAAAAGCTCTTAAAAGAGTTGTATCATGCATTCCTCAATGATTTATCCTTCTAAAATTTCGGAGAAGGAGAGGACAACAACCTTCATATTCATTGCTTCCTTGGATAAACGGTGTGCACTCATATTGTGCTCCCTGTACACATGCCTAAAGTCAAGGAGAATAAAAGCTTGTTTGATTTCTGTGATTCTGTCGCACCAGTAATTCAAATTGAACGCTGAGAGAGATGTCTTTGAATTTGTGCAATTTATAATTATAGAGGAATCACCTCAAACAAAAAGAGATGGAAGTCCCATGTAAACTGCCGAAACGAGCAGGGCTCAAAGAGATAATAACTCATCCCTGGTGTTAGTACTGGGCCCACAACCCAATTTGAAAAAGAAAGAATGAGAATAATTAAGATTTTGTAAGTTGAGTTGTTGATTACCAACTATGAATAATATAAATGTGTTTTTTGTTGATTTTTCCTATACAACATCGAGATCCATTCTCTTGGAGAATGGAGACATCTCGTCCAGGACCAGGATGTGGAACCAGTATAGCATTGGGGAACTTAGCCCAGAGTTGAGTGACCATTATGTTGAATGGAGACATATATTCTGGGACCAGGATGTGGAACCAGTCTAGCACTGGGGGAGTCAACCCAGAGTTGAGTGATCATTATGTTGAATGGAGACATCTAGTCAGGGACTGAGATATGTAACCAGTCTAGCACTGGGGGACTCGGCCCAGAGATGAGTGACCATTCTGTTGAATGGAGACATCTGGTCAAGGACCAAGATGTTGAACCAGTCCAATACTGGGGGACTCACCCTAGAGCTGAGTGGCCATTCTTTGAATGGAGGCACGTGGTCAGTTACCATGAATTTAACCTAGTCCAGGACTAGGGACTCAACCTGAGGCTGAGGGCCATTCTTCAAGAGAATGGAGGCACTTGGGTTCTTACCAATCATTTGACTTTGGGTCAAATTATGCAGCCTATGGCTAAGGCACCTCGTCTGTTACCAGGATAACACTATAATCCCTAGACCGTGTCTAGGCATGTGTGACACTCCTCCCTGGTTAAGACACCTTAGTACTCGATCTTGTTGGCACATGGAGTGTGAGATAAAAGCATTAGTAATTCTCTCTATTTTATGATGATGCACTTTGAGTGGGTTTGAAGGACCCTATGACCACTAGTTTCGACCACAGGGCACTTGGTAAAGGCTAAGAGGTAAAAGGTAAAATACATAAGGGCCCTTGGACCACAGGACACTTGAAGAAGGCTAAAGGTAAAAATACCTAAGGACCTTTGGACCACAGGGCACTTGAAAAAAGCTTAAAGGAAAAAGCCAAAAATACATTAAGTATGTGGAAAAGACTAAAGCAAGTACCCTGACACAAGCATGAATATTCCCTGCAATACAAATATAGACCAGATATAGACAAGGTAATGTGAAAGTTAGTGAATTTGTATTATAGAACAACCATGATGGATCATTTTCCTATTGATAAATTTGTAGTTTAAATTGTTGTATCCACAGTAAAAATGAACCTATAATGGAGTATAAGTTGCAAGAATTTTTTCGTAGTTTAAATTATTGTATCCACAGTAAAAATGAACCTATACTGGAGTATAAGTTGCAAGAATTACCTTGATACCAACACCAATGATTATACATTTTATGTGGTTTAAAAAATAGGTCCAATGTTATTGTCAATATGCCCATTTTGCCACTGTCATTGAATGGTTGTAGTTGTATGTTACTTGTTTCGAGCAATAAATAAAGGGGTGGGATAAATAACACTCAAATTTTGTCCATTTTTGCATTTGTTCATAGGTAACCGAATATTCACATGAATAAAATTTGTGATATCATTGTTAATAGAAATGAGAAGGGACGATGTCATAACTAATTTAAGCAATGATACAATAAAGATTCTCACGTCCAACGACAGTTGCTTCCTTTACAACCATAATGATCTTGGCAATGAGCTCTATCTTTACAAAGATATATTGGATTATGATTGTGATTCACATTAATTATAAAACCATGACTGAAGTGCTATGTTATAAGAAATCAAACCACCTCACAACTGAACATGTCACATACATGCATGTGGACGACTGGTGTCTACAATAAATAGATATTTTTACTTTTTCTAAAAAGACGAGCATCACCAACAACCACGTTACTCGGAGTAAGCTAGCTGTGGAGCAATCCTCCCTCATTGGACGGAGGAGGAGAAAAGTTAGCGTTGACTTTGCTCCTCCTCCGTCCGATGGAGAGAGTATTGCTCCACAGCTAGCTCACTCCCCACGTTACTCTATCAGTCCATAGGGGGGTGCATATCTACCAGTTCATCAGCATATTTAAACTATTGACTCTGCTCCTTTCCCATTGGATGGAGGGAATCAGCAATTGAGACAAGCTCAGTCGTGTGACATGGGTAAATAATAATGTTGTGATATGCCAAAATTTTATCAAACCTAAGTAATGGCATAACCACCAATATTGGCATGGTTGTGAAAGATCTTAATTGAGAGTGGTTAGCAAGTTGCTCCCAATAAAACATAGAACAGTTAAACATTAAAAAGTATGCCACTAATGCATTGCGAAAGGGGGAAGAAGGCACCTATGTTTTTATAACTTAAATCGTTGGAGTTGTGATATTTTTTTCTTGTGATAAATTTAAGGTTAGAAGGGATCTTTCCTAAAATCTGCAGAATTTCTCCAATATACACATGCCCCGAGTGCCATTGTTCCAGATGTCTTGTAAGCAAAAGAAATACAAGTGAAGGCACTCTTGTTGTTGTGTATCTAAATAAGAAGATTTTTTGCAAAACAATAGAAAGGGCATCTCATAGATGGCTTGCTTCTCCATCGAAAAGTGGAACTACTAGATCATCTAGGACTCAAATTGTTTCAAAAAGTAAATTAAATGAGCACTTAATTTTCCATTTATCTTTGTCAAAGTAAACCTAAGACTCGGTGCTTGGTATCCTTTTCTATGGGGTAAGGCTTATCCAACAATATAAATCCACCATGAAACTTAGTTAATACAAATTTCATAAATTATGAAATCACAAGCCTAGGTCCAAAGTGGGGAATATATAAAAATGATAATACCCTACTGAAATAACTTACTCGCCCAGGATTTATGAACTACATAATTATAATCATCAACTAATGTATTGTTGTTTGCATATTGGTTGAGGTCAACACATATCCATTTGAACCCTACAAGGTTAATAGAAACATGTTTGCTACTTGTTAATAAATTGAAAGTTTTAATAATTTGAAACTTGATAAGGGTCAACTCTTTATTGTTCTTTTAAGTGTGCTTCTATTCTTGCAACTTTGATTATAGTACAACTTTTACATCATGATTCCATGAAGACACTTATTCTTGCAACTTTGATTATAGTACAACTTTTACATCATGATTCCATGAAGACACTTGATAAGGGTCAACTCTTTATTGTTCTTTTAAGTGTGTTTCTATTCTTGCAACTTTGATTATAGTACAACTTTTACATCATGATTCCATGAAGACCTTGCCTTCTTCAAATATACATGGAATATCTTATGATGAAACCAAAAAAAGCCATCCACATAGTTAGAATAAACATTGTAACACCTTGATATTCACCCATACCTCACCAGTTAGCCCAAACATGAACATCAATGGACTTAAACCCTGACATCCAAAAAATAAAAGCATATAGTTCAGTCTTTACAGTACCAGTATACTACTCATATTTATAACAATTGATCCCTTAATGTGATTATCATTTTCAACATGTAAAACAAATAAGAGATAAAAAAGACCTCAACTGCTTCTCCCTTTACCTGTTACAATAATTTATCATAGATGAGATAGTTAGCTCTAATTCAAAAGTCATGGGCACAAATTCAAGTAAAATCTGAGTGATACTGATTTCTTAAATTAACACAGGCCTTAATTAGATCAATCAGTGTAATTTGCCATAGACATTTAGATATTAATATGGGAACCTGGAGCATATAGGAAGATCCATCTAGACATTTAGATATTAATATGGGAACCTGGAGCATATAGAAAGATCCAGGCTTACTATCAATATGTTCTAACATGTATGACATGGATCTTGAGATCTTACATTGAGGCAGATTTGTGAAAACTATCCACCTGCATCGATAGCAGTCATAAGCCAACCCAAGTATGTTCCTACTGACTGGTGCAATGTTTTCGTGTAGTTCCCCTCACATCAACAATATCAACCACTAATTACAAAATTAAAAAACCATCCATATTGTCTTTTTTAATTACTCTTAGTATAAGAATAACTCAATTTAAATTTTCTAAATACTAAAAAAGCACTTATCCATGTTATAGTTCTGCCGATTACAGCTACCTCCAAAAATTTTCTCCTTAGCTTTATACGTTGATATGTAACGCTAATTTCATGGTTATAGAAAGTGTATCTTTTGACACCTGTGTACGACTTTTCTCTGGAGATTGCATAAGAATTGTGGGTCGTCAGCCATGAGTAGTTATTGAAAGGCAATCTGCCCAACTGAACAAAAAAAAAACCAAAGAAAACATCATATCCTCTTTTATTTCTTTGATTGGAATCTAATATTATTCCAGGCAAAGAATAATAACAGACGTGGGCTATGCGATTCGATCTCGATACCTGGGAACTCCCATTGGAACAAGATTCTCCTAAGCCGCTAGAAAACAAGAGCACAATTGCGGCCATGAACAAAATGATGTTGTACGTGAACAAAACGCTAGTTCTGTAGTATAACAAAATAACACGTTACGCTTTGCAGGTATGGTAGATTCTAGGGTTGGATTTCAGAGCAAGTATGCCAGTCTGTCACGATGTCAAAAACATGCCACCACAACAACCATTGACTGCAGTGCACTGTGAGCAATGTTACACTGAAATGAAAAGTTTTTTCAGACAATAAGAAGATCCTATATAAAACTTAGAAAAATAGCATGTATAAAATGAAAATTCATAGCATAAAAAACTGTGTATAATGCTGCACATTTATCAAAACTCAGCGGATTACGATATTCCTTGCCAGGGAGGGAATAAAAATATGAAGTTCTTTCCTTGGGTCAGCGTTGTAACCAAAACTTAGGACTTGGGGGTATTTATTTGAACTCCTAAAGACCCTTTTCATCCTTCTCTTCAACTATGTGTGTGCCAGTCTCTTCAACTTCTTTGTTACCAAATTCAATTCTTTATGAATGGCATGCTTACTTAAATAATTTCACTACATAAGAACATAATTTCTGAGCAACGAGTGGTTTAAATTTTGTCAAATATGGCATTCTCTAAAGATTCTAAACTCAAAGAATCAAAAGACTATCTAACACTCAATTTACTGGCTTCTTATAAGATTCCATGATCACTCTAATATCAAAAGACTAATTAAAAGAAAAGTTTGGCCAAGGTAAATGCTCAACCCCATTCTACATATGTCATATCAAGTTAAATAGGAGTATAGTTGAGGAAGAATTAAAAAAAATTAAAAGACATAATTGAGGAACCATAAACAAAGGGAAAGTGATATTGGTATATACTAGATATACTAGATAGCTATTTAGATGGAATAACAATTTCCTACCTAGATAGGAATAGGTCAAATCAAGCTTGCACTACAATAATAAAGTTATAAATGTTGCCACATTATTGATAATGTATCCCTTAGATATTCAAACACATTATACACAACAAGGAAAACTTTAAACAGTATATTGATAGCTTGAGCCATTGACTTTAACATAGCAACTATCGAAATAAGCAGATATATGAATAACCAGAGCAATAAAGTTATTAAGAGAGACCAATACATATCTAGCAATGTTTACTTTGTCAAGTGAAGACCCAAGTGAGATATATCATTTCAAATAACCATGATGAGTATCGATGGTAGCGAGAGCATCAAAGAGGGGGTGAGTATAAACCCAAGTTGGGTTTTATGATATGTTCTTCACAAAATCACAACACATAGCGCTTGAAGGGCCAAGCATAAATACAATGAGACATGGGCACAATATATCAATGCAAGAGGAGGTGACTTACCATGGTTTTCATTCAAGATTACCACAATGGTTTTACGAAGCACAAGGTAACAATAGCATCAACATCAATCTAAGTAGTTTTGGGATTATAAATTGTTAAGGAAAATGAGGGTAACGGAGCAAAGGGAGATAATAAAAAAAGGAACGAGAAGTAAAAAATACAACAATCCTAAAATTTATTAACTAATGAGAATCAAATAATCATAAAGTATTGCAAAAAAAGGGATTGATTCTACCCTTTCCAAACACAAGTAGTTGTCAAACTACGCACATGACCATGGTTCAAGAAGCCAATACAAATATAGGGGTGAGTATATTGGATATAAATCAAACCCTATAAAGAATTAAGATTCGATTACAACAAGAAGACATGAAATGACCATGGAGTGGCTCAAAGAAAATAGAACAATGAAACATTAATACATTCCATTATGGCTCAATACCATGATGAACATGCGGTTATTCCAAGCTGGAAAAAATCCCTAACCAAATATTGATGTTTCCCACAATCATTATTACAATAATAAAAACTATAGAACTCATATTTCCGAAGTATAAGATTTCCAAATCATCAAGCAATCAAATCTATGAGATCAACAAAACACTTAGCAGAGGTAACCCAAACTTATAATCACCAATCGAAGTACATGCCACTACCTATCGAAATTGCAATCAAGTATCTAATGTTGCAAAGCCAAAGTATTCCAAACATGTTTTAACATTAAGACATGAACAACTACATGTTGTAACCCATGATAAGGCATAAAAAAAGTAAGTTCAATGTACTAATTTAACACTTAGATATAGATGCATCAAATAATTGATAAAACAACATTTTCATCCACCAAACATTGTTGGAAGATTTTGCATAGTGCTCCATTTTGGGTCTTATTAAGCATGTCGCATTGAAGAATGTAACTTTGGAATATATTCTTATCATACTTTTTTATTGTATTATTGTTGTACCTCCTTCGGGAGATGTTATTGATGTACTTGGTCATGTAAATGTACTTGAAGGAAACAATGTAACCCTTCCATTGTACGTAGGGTCAATAGTACAAAAGAAATATTATATAAATGTTATCTTGAGTCTCCCTAGACAATTCAGCCATGTTTAGAGCAACAAGTTGACACAGTTAGGTAAAAAGGTCACTCACTTGAAGAGTATAAATAGAGAGGGCGCTCTTCTCATTTGGACACACTTCTCACTCAAACAAGTGTGCAAGAGAGAGAGAGATAAGAATTTGTTATTGTCTTTGGGTTATCTTATCTTGTTTTGGCATTTCACTTGGCAACAGAAACTATACTAAATAAGTTGTTTGGTTTTCTCCCTTGTGGTTTCCTAGATGAAAATCAATGTGCTTTTTTGTGTTGTTCTGTTTGTCTTTCTTTCAGTGACCCTATTGTAATTGCATATGGTTATGATGTTATCATGATAAATGTTTAAATATATTTTATAACCATTAAAATTATAGCATGGTATCAGATCCATCCTCAAAGTAGTCTTTGTACATTTGTAACACTGCTACAACTGCAAATACTGGAGATTAGGGCTTCATGCTTGAAACCCTAGAAAGCAAAATCTAGTCTCAAAGAATTCTCACTACAACTTGATTTTGGTAAAGGTACAAGAGCTTAAACTTGGACATGCTAAATATGAAATGTTGGTGTGCTTTGTGTGCAAGTTTCAACCTCAAATTCTCTATACTTTATGATAAATGATCATTACAAAACGGGGTTCCAGCCTCTTCCAGAATTCAATTTTAAGCAGATGACCTAGGGGAAAATGGCATATCTAGGGTTGTTTCAAAAAGGAACGCCATTTAGTTTCTCTAGTGCGAGTTTCAGAACCCGAAGTTGAAACAGTGACACGTGTAAATCCATACAAGATTGCTATACTGAACCAGTGCATAAACAGGTAAACTTGGAAAACTTAGCATAAATTCCACTTGGTGAATCCAATATTTATGTAACCTGTGGGGTTAGACAGGGGACATATGATACTACCTCAATAAAAAGTTTCATACCTTCAGGAGCATAAATGTCTGAGATACATCAGAATTAAGACTTAGTAGAAGAAATTGGAAAAACTAAGGCATCATATATTTTGTAGAATTGTCCGCATATTTGGGAAAAGGAGAACATGTCTCAACTTGCATTGAGGAGGTGCATATTTCTATCCAATCAGATTTGCAAGTGACCAAAGTTGACAGCTAGGGTTTATTTGTCAAATCCTGTGTCATCCAGAATCAGTTTTCCAAAAATACATTGAAGCAAGCACTTGGTTGGAACACTCCTATTGGTAAGTGCTAGTATCTCTATTTTCATTTGAGTTTCTCTTTACTAAGCTTGAAGATAAGCTTGAAAGATCATAGAAATTATAGGAATGGAAGTATAGAATACTTACTCAGACTAGAAGACCATGATTTGGAAGGCTATGTCAAAGGAGAAGCTACAGAGCCAAAGGGAGATGAGGACAAAGCAAAGCAAAAGAATAACTTGGTCAAAGCCAAGAGGATTATTTCTGAATCCATCAAAGACCATTTGTGTCATAACCCCAAATTTTCACAAAAATTAAAAAAATTTGATGTGACATAAATTGTCTATCGTCCTAGTTTATTAATTGCTAGCGGTTAACGAAATAAAAGAAACAGTTAAAAAAAATAATGATTAACTTAAACACATATAAATTAATACTATTTTAATTTTGATATATGATGTAAATAACCTGCATTTAGTTATTTCTAGCTGTACTGATGATTTGATTTTGGCAAGTAGGTGAGAAGTTATGTTCTAACTGGGGCTTACTTAGCGATTGCTAACTCAGCTAGATTTCTGGATCTTACAGGTTCGACAGGTAAATTTTGAACCAGTGGGAGTTTATTAAAGCGTTAATCCAGATATACTTCTTTAGCATAAATATACTGCTAGAGTAAAATTGTGCTTAATAGAATTCAAGGATACTACAAGGTAATGTAACATTTCTTTACTTCTTTTGCAACTGTGACAGTACTTTAAAATTCATGTCGTGAAGATCAATAACTTTGCTATACTAAATGGCTTTTATCAATATGACTTCTTCTTTGGATAAATATTCTTTCCACCTATAAGTTAAGTTATTTACAAGTTCTACCTAGAGCTCATGATTTAGTATAACAACATTTTTACTGAAACAGGAGTTTACTGTTGTTGCTATATCTAAAATTTACAACACTAATTATAAGTATGGAAATAAATCTAAGACTTTCCAAGATACAAGCTTACAATAGAACCCTCAGCTCTACTTTTAATTAAGCTTAGTAGAGGAAATTTATCAGCTTATTATTCTATTATATTTATAAATGATCATTTGCACAATTGTCATCAAGTTGTGATTCCTATCCTCCAAGTTTCTTCATGACATAAGTAATGTGGCGAAACTACATTACCATATTGTTTATTTATAATAATAAAAAATGATACTATAAGTATTTTTGGATAGTTTTACTATCTTTTACTACCAAGTCCAATCTAGCCTTAGTTTGATTCATTTAGAGTTTCTTAATCAAGGTTTTTGGTCTTACTTGCAGGTTACAGTTCGCCTTTTCGCTTGGAAGAATCCTCTTCATGTTTGGATTTACATCAAGACTAATGGGTAAGCCTCGGTTACGATGTGGCAACTCCTTGCTTGTAAATATTAGGGGAAAAGGGTTTCAGTTGGAGAAGAAAAATACGACCTCGGTTCCTCCAGTCTTTGGATTTTTGGTCTTTAGTTTTTAAAATTATTTTTTCGTTATTAAACCCTTTCCTATAGCAGGGTGGCTCCGGTTTCGATGCTGTGACTTTGTATTTCCCTTTTCTTGAACGCTAAAACTCACAAATGTCAAAATAGTTCACATGGAGACGCAAAACAAATTTAGCATATAGTTTCCGAAGTAAATATATGGGAAATTCCTTATTGCTATTAACAAGTTTACAGCCTTATGGCTAAGTAATGACATACTTTGTTCTTAATATTGGAGGTTCTCCTATCTTCATGGTTTTAATGGTCCTCTGTTTTGAATACCCTGGTAAAATATACATTGCCTTATAAAGGATATTTTAGTAATTGAATTTTTAATAATTTGATTGTTAGTTTTGTTTTCAAACCCTCACCACAATGCTGGGTAAAACCGGCCTTGAGCTGGGTGAAGTAATTTGGTTATACCTTTAGCCTTTCGGCCTGACAAAGTAATACATTTGGTTTAAAAATATTTTTAACTTCGAGCTCTGACTCATTTATGCAATAGTTTTATAAACCTGTAAATTATGGCTATGTGTATTTTGAGTCTTTCCTTCTTCAACTATTAGTAATGATAATTACTATTTAAGCTTTCTCTTGTAATTAATAAAGTAAAAGTGAAGACTGTAAGCTCGGTCTTAAGATAAAATTTATATGTTTATACTTATCAATTCGGATAAAATCCTAGGGTTACTGTAAAAGAACCCTTAGATAAATATATTCTTAAACTTATCAGTTGTGTTGGTTTCTATTTACCTATTTTTTTGTTGTTACAATAGTATTGATATTGTTTATCCTGTTACAATATTTTCTTTTCTTTTAAATAAAAGAGTTTATACAAATACTGTAAGTTCTTGATATAAGACTGTGCCCAGTCTAGTGCATACTTTAGTATTCTAGTTTTTAATTTGTTTATTATGTTTAAAGAATACTTTTATAAAAGAATGAAAGTAGAACTAGGGTTTGACCCTCAAGTTAAACCTACACAGATTTAGAGCTTGTCCAGTAAATAATTATTTCTTAAATAAGTAAGTTCTTAGCTTTATTCTATTTACTGTTTACTTTTAATTTTACATTTTTTTACTGCTCTGTCACTTAGTAAAGATTCAGAGTTATGTAAGGTTTAAAACATTAACTTTGTAACCTTGATTAATTCTTATTTAATAATGTTTGTAAACATAATCCTATTCTAGTATATATATATTAATAATAGTTTGCGATGAAGATTTAAGTATGGTTAATACCTTGTTTGGATACTTACTGTATCTCCTATAATTTTTATTGTAACAGTATATTTCTTTACTATAATTCTATTTCAGCACTACTGTTTCTTTTCCATCATAGATATACTCATAAAAACAGTAAACATAAATAACCAGAACACGATTCTCTTTAATAATAATTTACACACTAAATTAAATTACCCTGCTATCTACAGAATGCAAAACCCTATCTATTATATTCAATCTCTTATCATTTTCTTTCATCTACTTAAGATATTCTAACTGTGCTGGAGTACGACCTGGTTTTCCAGGTGTGAAAAAACACAGTCTAGAAATTATTTCCATTCTAACACATTATTTTTCTAAATCAAATACATTTCTTCAATCATTTAAAAGGACTACTAGATTCTAACACTTTACAAACTGAATCTTTAATATTCATATATCAATCAAACTCAAATTTATTTAACTAACACAGTAAAACAAAATAATGTACAACCTGTTTAGGACAGACAACAACAGCGTTAGGAGGTCGTTCCTCCCTACCAATCTCCTGGAGAGCACTCAAACAACGCTTCCTCAGGACCCCCGAGCCTGTTCCTGGTCTTCTTGGTTGAGAACTGGTGGAGAATGCAAACAGTAGACTAGTCCAATATCTCACTAAAACACTCTGCTCTCAGCAGTATGATCTTCAGATTAAAAGTTGCAACTAGATCAATCAGCAGTTATCCCCTCAAACACTTTCCACACTTCCCTTCCATTGAATTTCTCTGAAGTACATTCATTCAGCTGGATGATCACTTCTCTAGAATGAGCAGCCTCAGCTCTCTTCAAAGGGAATTTTTATAAAGATTTCCTAGGTCCAAAAGGAGGAGACAACAGCTCATCATAAAGAGGGAGTCAAATATGATGAGACGTTGCTCTAGTGTCCAAACACACTTCTTCAGTGAATTAGAAGTGAATGTCGAGAAACCTCCAAGACTCGGGACTTTCTACAGAGAACCACATGTGCGTAAATTGAGGAAGGATTTGTATGGGCTTAGAAGGCTCCTAGGACATGCAATTACATGATGAGCTTTAGGATCACCTAGAGTGATGTGCCCTCAACCTTTTCTAGAAGGTTGAAGATGAGGATCTCGTAGATGGGTGCAGGTGGAACTTGCAACATAGTTTGAGATCTTGGTATCCAATTAAATTGAGAGAAATAATATCATCTCAGTAAACTCAGTTGATGGGAGATTACATAGTTGGATACACATAAAGCCAATAGCAGAGAAGGATACTAGTCACTCCAGTACAAAATGTCCCAATGCAAAGAGTACAAGATGTTAAGATGCAGCAGGAGGATAATGATCAGTTACAGAGGGAGCAGGAAATATTTTCTTCAGAGGGAGTGACTATAGCACATATTGTCGAGAGATACTCAGAGGTATTGAGGTGTGGTAGAATCCAGATGAGATTTTCTTGAGTCAAGGAAAATATGTGGTAGAGATTCAGGATGATGGATTGCAAAGCTATTTCAATATTGATGGCATCAAACTTGAAGTTGTTGTGTGATCCTAATTCAGAGATAGTTGATGCCATAGTATATAGGTAGATGATTGGTTCGTTGATGTACTTGACAAACACTAGTCCAAATATTTACTTTGCGGTGAATGCCTTGAATCAGTATACGCTAGAGCCAAGACGTTTTCACAAGATTGTGGCAAAGCATGTGTTGAGGTACCTAAAGGGTACGATTGAGTATGGCCTCAGATATGTGAGATATCATAGGATATGCCTGCAGGGATATGTTGACTCAAATTGGGTGGTAGTGCTACAAATAGGAAGATCACTTCGGTCTTTGCTTCAGTTTGGGGTCTGGCATGATTTCTTGGTTCAACAAGAAGCAGATGAGTGTAGCATTGAATACAACTAAGGAAAAGTATATTGCATCTTATTCAACAACCTATGAGGCAATCTGGATTCGGAAGCTACTTGTATTACTGTTCGATGTCAAGTTAGAGATGAATTGTGTGTCCCGTGATAACTAGAGTTATGTGAAGTTGTCAGAGAACCCAATATTCCATGACAAGTCAAAGCACATTGAGATCCAATATCACTGTATACGCGATATGATGCAGAGAGGAGCATTGAAACTCCAATACATTGCGACGGATGAGTAAATAGTCGATGTATTGAATAAGCCTTTGGTGAGAGTGAAGTTTGAGTATGTGTGGTTGTATCTCCAAGGGTAAATCCCAACATGGTTGGTGGTATCACAGAGACATATCCCATTATGTGTGTTCGTATATCCGAGGGTAGCTCCCAACATTGTTGGTGGTATCACCAAGGGAGATCCTAGTATGAGTGGTTGTATCTCCGAGGGTAGATCCCAACATGGTTGGTTGTATCACTAAGGGATATCCTAGTATGATTGGTCATATCATCGAGGATAGATCCCAATATGATTGGTCATATCACCAAGCGTATATCCTAGTATGAGAGAGGGTAGATGTCGGCATGGTTAGTTGTATCACCAAGACATGAGGGTAGCACCCAGCATGAAACAAGGTTGGTGTAGCATCGATATGAGCTGTACACACATCATGAAAAAGAGTTGGTTGTTGCACGAACTTCTAATGATGTATAGATTCGAGAAATGTCACAAGTCAATGGTCAAGTACCAAGTTGCAGCAGCAGTGATGAGATCCAATGATGATGTCCAATGACGAGTGACGAGATCCAATGATGATTTCTAGGGATGATGACCATGACGGCAGAATATTTTCCTTATTAAGAGGGAGTGTTAACTTTGGAAGATATTCTTATTTTACTTTTATTTTATTATTGGTTGACCTCCTTCAGAAGATGTTATTGATGTACTTGGTCATGTAAATGTACTTGAAAGAATCAATGTAACCCTTATGTTGTAATTCGATTCAATAGTACCCACAAGAAATATTATATAAATGTTATTTTGAATCTCCCTAGACAAGTTAGCCCTATTTAGAGCAACAGGTAAGCCCAGTTAGGTAAAAAGGTCACTCACTTGATGAGTATAAATAGAGAGGGTGCTCCTCTCATTCAGAGACACTTCTCACTCAAGAAAGTGTGCAAGAGAGAGAGAGAGCATAAGTTGTGGTTGTCTTTGGGTTATCTTATCTTGGTTTGGCATTGCACTTGGTGACGGAATCTATACTAAAGAACAAGGAAAATTTTAGGGGCTAAATTTTTTCCATGGGAAAAATTATGGAAGTTAGAAAAAATTTATGGGCGGATTTTAATATGAAAAGTTATTTTTAAATTTTAATACATTCATCCAATATTTATTAAACAAGTAATAATTAAAATACAAATATCCTTGCCCCTAATAATGAGGGAGGAAAAAATAATGATTTCTCCCTCCGAAAGTCACCTAAAATCCTCCCTTCACCCTTGATTTCTAGTAAAATTCATATTTAATCCTTCCTTCGCCCCTTATTTTTAGTATTGGAAACTTCCAACACTTATTTAGTCCTCCATATTTTTCATTTTGACCCAAATTTTAACCTTTCTTCGCCCAAAAAACCCTCAATTTTCTATAAATTTTGATAACTTTTACATGTCTTCATTAGATCGACCAAATGACCTTTTTGGCCAAAAGATAATATTCATCATCCCAAATGTATGATCTTCTTTCTTTCTATTCACAAGTCGGTATTCACCCAGTGGTAAAGTAAAATCTTTCTTTCTATTCACAAATCGGTCTTCACCCAGTGGTAAAGTAAAATCTACTTGTTGTTTATGGCACTATTTTTTTCTACGGTTTTAAATTGTTTTGGGTTATAGTTACCTATTACTAGTTATGCAAGAGAAAGTAATGCCAGAAATATTAAAACTTTACTTATTGTCATGTTCCATACAAATTCAATGATGGCTTCCAGGTAGTTAATTATATTGATAAAATGGCATCTTCTAGTGGCAAAAAGATCGGACATTTTTCAATTTCAATGGCTAGTTTTGAGTAATTTAGTTAACCTTTGGATCTTTTGTTCACTTAATTTTATCACCTCATCTTGTGTGGTTGGGATTAATAAGGTAATTTTTTAATTGAAATCCGAATTATTCATGCTTTTGCATCCCATCATTCTATAAATTATGGTAAGTTGAATAGAAGGTTATGGGATTTGTATCCAGTCACATTTGATTTTGATAACCAATTTAGTTGTGTCTAACAGGTTACAATTTGGATATTTTTTCATTATTTGATTCTTTGGTTGCCTGAGTAGGAAGCCCATTCTTTGTTTACCTTTTTTTCCAATTATTTTTATTAATTGAATAATATATACATACTAAAAAATTATAAGTTCTACCCCAACATAATAAATCCATGGGCTTCCATCAATTTGTGAACTTGTTTTTCTCCCGCTAGTGCAGTCTAATATTTATATGGTGCCATTGAAAACTTAGTTTTTTTAAATATATTTAGAATATATATATATATGCACAAAACAAAAACTACTTCACTCACCATAAACTACTTCATTGTGTTATTTTATGCAGTATAAGACAAAAACTACTTCGTCGTGTTATGTTATGCAGTATAAAACAAAAACTACTTCACCTTCTTATGATGTGCAGTACAATTTTAGGGTAAAAAAATTGTCATGAATGGACAATGACTTTTTCATTAGTTTATGAAACCCTTAAATTTTGCATCCTATATATATATATATATATATATATATATATATATAGGCACAAAACAAAAACTACTTTATGGTGTTGTGCCATAAAACCTGGACGGAGAATGGATTTTTTATTAGTTTATGGAACAATTAAACTTTCCAACTATATATATATTTTTTTTTTAATATATTTAGTAGATATACACAACAAAAACTACTTCGCTATGTTATGCACTACAAAGAATTTCTATAAAAACTAGATGGACAATGGTATTTTTATTAGTATATGCAACCCTAAAATTTTCCATCTTAGTTTTTTTTCAAATATATTTAGTATATATTTACACAAAACAAAAACTACCTCAAGGTATTATGCAATACAATTTTACGATAAATAACTACCATGAAAACAAGATGGAAAATGGTGTTTTTATTAGTTTATGTAATCCTTTAAATTTTCAAGTTAGTTTCTTAATATATATATATATACACAAAAACCACATTGTGTTATGTTTTACAATTTTAAGGCAAAGAACTGCCATGAAAAACAATGGTTTGTTTATTAATTTATGCAACCCTTACATTGATTCATTATATTATGCAGTACAATTTTATGGTAAAGAACTGTCATAAAAACCGGATGGATAATGGTTTTTTATTAGTTTATGGAACCCTTAAATTTTTCAACTTAGTTTTTCTAAAAATTTAGTATATATGCACAAAACAAAAACTGTTTTACCGTGTCATGCAGTACAATGTTATGGTAAAGAATTGGCATTTTTATTAGTTTACAACATCTTTAAATTTTCCAACTTAGTTTGTTTTTAATATATTTAATAAATATACACCAAAAATATTAAATATATATGCACAAAACAAACAATTTTACGGTGAAAAAATCGCAATAAAAACTGGATGGACAAAGGAGCTTACCAGTCGCTAAGCCAAGTCATTTATGCACACGAGTTTCATAGATAACACTTACTATTTTGAGTCTTATATACAACTAACTCTTTATACGATATAATAACAATGGACTAATGAATTTCTACTAATCAATTAGGGACTATATGAACAACTTTGCAAATTATAGTATGGGTTTTTATATCACTTAAATTGCATGCAAGAACGTTTCAACCCTGCTCCATTTATCCAAGTGCAGTTCATTTGTTTGTAGTGGTTATCATTAAAATATATATGATTGGTTATCATTTAAAAATATATATTTTGATTTAATGTGTTGTTATTATTTGTAGTGGTTATCATTAAAATATATATGATTGGTTATTATTTAAAAAAATATATTTAGAAGTGAGAGATTGAAGAATTTTGAATTTTGAGAGATTAAAAATATTAGAAATGTGTTGTAAATGGGTAAAAAGGAAAAAGTTTTCATAAGGGTTTAATATAGGCTTATTTTAGTACCAAAATTGTTTGTTCAATGGTTACACATTTTTAGGTTAAAATTATGTTTTGAGGGATTAAAAATTATGCATTTATTATGTATGTATGTGTGGGGTTAAGTCTTGTTTTGAGGATAGGTGTTTTTGTGCCAATTTGGAGTGGGATAAGTTGTAGTGATTTTGCATCATGCAT
Organism: Pseudotsuga menziesii; assembly: GCA_001517045.1. Lineage (NCBI taxonomy): Eukaryota > Viridiplantae > Streptophyta > Pinopsida > Pinales > Pinaceae > Pseudotsuga > Pseudotsuga menziesii. Next base: position 11,458 of record LPNX010578712.1, on the reverse strand, counting down.
TTTCTTTCTTGCTCATTTTAGAATTTAGATGGGCAATTATGTTTTCTATGCTTATTGGCACAAATTATTTATATTGGACTAACAATGCAACCCATATTTATCACTAAAGATTTATAGAATATTGTGACTAGAAGTTATGGTTTTCCTTCTAATCAAGAATAAAAACTATTGGATGATAATGGAAAGTAGTCCTTAAAAGAAATTATATAGAAATATAATGAAGCACTTTCTCTCATAAATAGTGCATTTGATGAACCAATATTTTCAAGGATTTATGTCGCAAAATCATCTAAACAAGCATGTATTATATTAAAGAATACTTATGAAGATTAAGTAGTAGACAATATGAATAAATTTAATGTGAAAATTATATGGGCATAATTAAATGATATTGATGTTGTTCAAATTAAGTTTGGGAACGATGAAAGAGTTTGCAGGCTAAAGATAGGGTTTTAACAATTGAAACCCTAACCAATGAAGATCACAATGTCCAATTAGTGGATTATTCTGATGACTCAATAAAGAGCATAAATGTTTTTTATCATTTTGGTTTAGGATCCCATGAGAGGCTTTTGGAACTTGAATTTTCATCACAATTGATCGATTCAAAACATATAGTGCCAATGGGGCTTGGTTAATTTTCATTTAATAGATTTAATGAGCTATCAAGCTCACATGAGGATCATTGTCAAAACTCTTTATGTGAAGTTAATTGTAATGCCCCGGTTTTGACCCCGTTACATTAGATGTATATGATGTATATATTGTAATGATCATGGTGTGGAGCTAAAGGCCAAGGCCCCGCCATTGATCGGTAATGCTATGTTTTGGATTTAAGTTAGTCACTGATGGTATATCGGGGCATGCGGCATATATTATGTTGGCCATCATGTAAATATGCATCATAATTAATTAATGGACACAACCAGCTACGGTCGCGGCAACTAAATCGAATGGGGCATGATTTCCTAAGGATAAGGGGGGGGTGAAATATTTAACCTATGGGCCAATGGGGAAAAACCAAATGTCTATGAGAAAACCCATCAAACTGTCAACTACCTTTCTTGTCTTTTTCCCCAATCATTTATTTCTTCCAGAATGTGGTTGAGTTAGTTATTGCATGGAAGGGGAAGAGTATGGGAAACCAAATCCGAATTGGGCAGAGACCCATTTTTGAAAAACGTGTTCTAACTTCCTTGGCAAGGAAAATGCCCAAAAACGTAGGCCATTCTGCCATACATCCACGTTTTCCATTTTCCTCACCATTCTCCTTCACGTTGGGGCTTTTGGGAGCAGCTGGAGTTTTTCCTGTGTCTTTCATTCCACGATTTTGGTTGTTGGCTTCATTTTTCCCATGGATGGGAGGTCGTTTTTGTAGTGCCAGGGACTGGGTTGTCTTCCTCATGTTTTGGGAGCTGCTGGTGCATTTTTCCATTCACGTTTTTGTGATTTCATGTGTTTTTACCATGGCTAAGAAGAGCCATTCACGTTTTTGGCTGTCTCACTGACTGTTGGTCTCACGCACAGGCTATTTGGGGCGTTTTTACCCTGCTGTGAGTTGTGCTCACTGATAAGTTTCAGGATTGTGTGTTTTCCCCCATTTTGTGAGTCATTTTTCCTGTTACGTTTGGAGACAGTTGAAGATGGTTGAAATCGTTTTTCCCTGTTTAAGCTGTGAGAGCTGAATGAATTGCCGGAGTGCAATTGTTGGTTTTCAAACTGTGTGAGGAGTAAGGATTTTGGCTTGGTTGCTTGATAAACCTGGTGTTAGAAACCACATAGGCAGAACTAGAGGGCTGACCTTCTTCTCCATCACCCCTGAATAGCACTGGAAGGGAATGCAGGGCCTGAGGGACTGTGTAGTAGAGAAGGGACTGATTCCTTGTGTTGGGTGTGGATGGGTGTCTTAGAGGTCAGGCCAGTTCTGGTGTGGGTATTCTTGGCTCTGTAATGAGCTCACCAGCTTAGCAATTTGCCTTCTCCAACTCCTGGATGGCCTGATAAACCCAACTGAGTTGGCTTGGCTACGTTTTTGTGTATCCTGGCTATGTGTAAGCCTGCTAGTTTCCTTATTCCTTGGAGAATCATGCCCAGCTCGGGGGTGGCAGCGTTGCTGAGATATTAAGGAGCATGCTGGCCTATGGTTGGGTGGAACGTTGCAGCGACGTAGCTGGTTGCGGAGCAAAGCGTTCATAAGATAAGTGATCTTGTGTATTTTACCTCTGCAATTCCATATTTACTGTAATGAATATGAAATGAACATGATAAATGCATGCATGACTGAATGCTGGCTTAAATGTATGATGTTTCCGCTGTGTATGATGATTAAATTGCATCTGTGAATGATTAATAATTCTGTGTGCATATTTTAGTTCAAATTTGCTTAAGCATTCTATTTTAGGCAATTTTTAAGCCTGTACATGTTCATGGGCTCTTAGCCCGGTCTGATCAAGCAAGTAGATCGCGTCCTCTTTGCCGGTCGGAGGATTGGGGACGTGACAGCTAATGGTATCAAAGCATTGGGTTGTAGCATGGGCCTGCATGAGCCGCCAAGATGCAGTAACGGGTTACATTTCATTCTGCCCAGCAGAAGTCTGAATGTGGAAGACTGTGAAAAATTTTGAAATTGGGAAATTTCTGTTTAAATGTGAACAGTCGGAGGGTCTCATGGAGTTCCTGTCCGCCGTTGCGGAGGGATTCATGAAGTTCCCGTCCGTCGTTGCGGAAGGATTCGTAAAGTCCTTCGTCCGACGTTGCGGACGGCGAAGCAATCATGCTTCCGACCCAAAATTCACCCGGTCGCCGACGCCACAGAAAAGTTGAAAATTTGGCTAAGTGTCGAAACGATCGGAAGGGAGAATGGTCCGGCGTCCGATGTTCTGAGAGTCCTCCGACGTCCGATGCGAGAGTCAGCCGACGCCCGACGTCGGAAGGTTTGGAACTTTGTGCGAGCCGCCGTTGCGGAAGGTTCGGAGCTTTCGAGCGTCCGTCGTTGTGGAAGCGGAAGGCATCTGCCGGCCGATCAAAAAGACTGCCGATGCCGCAAGAGAAAGCGCACCGATCGAAGGGGAAAATGTTCCGTGAGCCGCCGTTGCGGAAGGATTGGGGCTTCCGGGGAGCCGCCGTTGCGGAAGAATCCGCGAAGTGAACTTCCGACAATCGAGAATGCTCTGACGTCCAACGTTGCGGAGGAAAGAATGCTCCGACGTCCGACGTTGCGAAAGGCCGGAACTTCCGGAGGAGCCGTCGTTGCGGCTGCGAAGATGAACAGACCACCCGATTCCAAAGGCTTCCGACAGCCGATCAGAGATACAGCCGACAGCCGATTCGGCGGAGGAAGGAATGGTAAAGGAGCCGATTCGGCGGAGGAGAGAATGGAACCGGAGCCGATACTGCGGAAGGAAGGATAGTTTTGGGGCCGATTTCAACTATTTTTAGAAGGATTTTTTCAGCTGTTCTTCAGGGAAATTTTCAGGGGATAAAATGAGAAAATTGGCAGCGATCTAATGCGCCAGATTGCGCGAAAATCAACAATTTACCAAAAAAAAAAAAAACGAGGGCGCTGCCCTCGACCCGCCCTGCAGTGGCGGAAGCCACAAGGGGGCAAGCCCCCTTGACCCTCGTCGTCCCCCTCAGATAGACGTTCTTAATGAAGAAAATTTTGTGTGTTTGGGCATTGGTAATTTTATGATTATTCCAAGAAGAAGGTAAGTAATGATGTTTTATATCAATGTTATGCATCTAACAATTGTGTTATTAACACGTTTGCAGAATCATAAGTTACCCTCAAGGGCAGTATTCCAGGTAGTGCAATTGGTAAGTAAGTTGCGGTTCAGTATGAGGACCCATGACGGGTATGATGCTCAGGATTCTTATGAGAGAGCAGAAGATGCCATGGGAGAAAATGCCCGTAATAGAAATGATGACATTGAGTCTAATGGAAGGAGATTCCAAGAGACACCGCCAGATGTTGCAGCCACTATGAGAAGCTTAATTAAAGCCCAGGAAGAGCAGCATCAGTTGAATGCTGCAATGTTGCAGAGTTTGACAGACTTGCATAAGAAGATAGATTCTGGACAAGGTACAACAAGACCAGAAGGCAGTAAGAGCAGTACTAGGAGAAGGAGAAGGACTCCTAGTGGGTCATCTGAATTTGAAGAATCCAGCGGGGATTCTAGTTTTTCTTCTCATAAAAGAAAAAGGAAGAGACACCATAGGGATCGCTCTCGTGATGAGTTTAAAAAGGCAAAACCTCCTACATTTGATGGTGAGATAAAGACTGGACAAGAGGCTGAAGCTTGGCTTCTTGGTATTAAAAAGTACTTTCAAGTGCATAATTATTCGGGAAACATGAAGGCAAGAGTTTCCATATTCAATATGAACGGAAGGGCATCCATTTGGTGGGAACACTTCAAGCAAGTGAAGAGGATCAGTGAAAGGAGACTGAAGTGGAAACAGTTCAAGAAGTATTTCAAGCAGAAATACCTATCTGACAGGTATTATGATGACAAGATTAAGGAGTTCCATGAGTTGAGATTGGGACAGCAGACCATGGAAGAGTATGCTAATAAGTTTTTGGAACTGTTGAGGTATGTCCGGTACATCAGAGATGAAAAGGTAAAGGTCCAGCATTTTCTGAGTGGATTACCTCAGTCTTACAAAGATCGAATTGAGTTTTATGAACCTAGAACTCTTGAAGAAGCAATGAGAAAGGATAAGTATTGCTATGAGCAAAGCAAAGGTAAGCCAGATTACCATAAGGCATGGAAGGACAAGAAAAACGAGAAGTTTGACCAGAGAAAGAAAGGTTTTAAACCTTCTAGCTTCAGGAATCAACAGAAGCAGCCATCTCAAGCTGCGAGTAAGCCAGTTGGAGTGACAGGAGAAAAGCCTAAAGATCCACAACAGAATAGAGGGCCACTTCAATGTTGGAAATGTGGAGGACCCCACATGCGCAGAAATTGTCCACTCGAGAATGAGAGTGCAAGGCCAGCTTATAACATTCAAGAATCAGAAATAGTGGGTCAAGTAGCAAGGGCAGTTCCTAGGATCTATGCAGCACTGGAGGACCGCCAGGAAGATCACCAATCAGCTGTAGTTGAAGTAGCAGGTAAGATTGCTGAGCAATCTGTTTCTATTTTAATTGACCCAGGTTCTACTCACAGTTACATTACTCCTAGAGTAGTGGATATTTGTGCTTTTAAGAAAGTAAGGCATAGGAAGTCTTGGTTAGTTCAGCTAGCCACTAGAACTAAGAGGAAGGTCAGTGAAGTGGTAGAGAAGTGTCCATTGGTCATGAATGGATTGGCCACTTGTGTAGATCTAAATATTCTACCGCTTGGTTCCTGTGATGTTCTCATTGGAATGGATTGGTTAGAAGATCATAGGGTGAAGCTTGATTGTTACAATAAGACTTTTGAATGCATGAATGAAGAAGGAAACCTAGTAGTTGTAAAGGGTATTCCAAAGGTAATTTCAGTACGGCAAGTTTCGGCCATGCAGTTAAAGAAGTTCTGTAGGAAGGGTTGCCAGTTGTATGCAGCTCAGATTTTGGAGGAAACGAGAGATGAAACTCCAAGGTTGGAGGACTATCAGGTGTTATAGGAATTCAGGGATGTGTTTCCTTATGAGATTCCAGGGCTTCATCCAAAGCGGGATATTGATTTCACTATTGAACTTGTGCCAGGAGCAGCACCAGTGTCCAAGGCACCCTATAGGATGAGTATACCGGAGATGCTAGAGCTGAAGATGCAACTGCAAGAGTTGTTGGACAAGAAGTATATCCGACCAAGTGTGTCCCCTTGGGGAACACCGGTTCTGTTTGTAAAGAAGAAAGATGGTACACTCAGGTTATGTATTGACTATAGACAGTTAAACAAGGTTACCGTGAAGAATAAATATCCTTTGCCTAGGATTGATGACCTCTTTGATCAAATGAGAGGAGCAAAGGTATTTTCCAAGATTGACTTGAGGTCTGGTTACCATCAGGTGAGAATCAAGGATGAAGACATTCATAAGACAGCCTTCAGGACAAGGTATGGGCATTATGAGTTTGTAGTGGTACCATTTGGTCTCACAAATGCACCCGCTACATTTATGTGCCTTATGAATAGCGTCTTCAGCAAGTATTTGGACAAGTTTGTTCTTGTTTTCCTTGATGACATTCTTGTTTACTCTAAGAATGAGAAAGAACATGAAGAGCATTTGAGATTGACATTGCAAGTGCTCAGGGAGCATCAATTGTATGCAAAACTGAGCAAGTGTGACTTCTATAGAGATAGAATTCAGTATTTGGGTCACATTATCTCAGAGGAGGGTATATCTGTGGACCCTGAAAAGATAGAAGCCATTATGAATTGGCCTACTCCAAGAAATGTGACAGATGTAAGATCTTTCATGGGACTTGCAGGATACTACAGGAGATTCATTGAGGGATTCTCCAAAGTTGCACATGCTATCACTTCTTTGCAAAAGAAGGGGATGAAGTTCGTATGGACATCGAGGTGTGAGGAAAGCTTCCAGCAGTTGAAGAATCTTCTCACTAGTGCACCAGTATTGAAAGTTGCAGATCCAGAGAAAGATTTTGTGGTATGTACGGATGCATGTAGACAAGGGCTTGGAGGAGTCCTTATGCAAGACAACCACATGATATGTTATGAATCAATAAAGCTGAAGGAACATGAGAAGAACTATGCCACTCATGATCTAGAGCTTGCAGCCATAGTACATGCTCTCAAGATGTGGAGACATTACTTGATGGGCAGAAGATTTGAGCTTAGAACAGACCATTGTGGTCTGAAGTATTTGTTTGATCAGCCTACTCTGAACGCTAGGCAAGCAAGATGGCTAGAATTTTTATGTGAGTTTGATTTCGAGATCAAGCACATAAAGGGAAAAGAGAATAAGGTAGCTAATGCACTCAGCAGGAAAATGCAAGAAATGCATGTGGAATCTCTTAGTATTTTCCAGCCAGATTTGAGGCAGCAGATCGTTGATCATGTTGCTGGAGATGAATTGTATGAGCAGGTAAAAGACAAATTGCAGCAGCAAAGTCTTGAGAAGAGGTATGAGGGATATAAATTGGAAGGAGATGGGATTCTCACTTATAAAGGCAGAATTTATATTCCAGGTATGGCAGATTTGAGGAGAGTTGTTATGGATGAAATCCATCAAGCTCCGTATTCTGGACACCCAGGATATCAGAAGACAATTGCTACAGCTAGGAAGCAGTATTTCTGGCCAGGAATGAAAAAGGACATGGCTGAGTACATTTCAAGATGCATGAAATGTCAACAGGTAAAGGTTGAGCATCAACATCCAGCAGGTTTGTTGCAGCCTTTGCCAGTTCCAGAATGGAAATGGGAAGTTATTTCCATGGATTTTATTACCGGATTGCCGATGACTTGGAGACAACATGATTCCATCATGGTTGTAGTAGACAAGTTGACAAAGGCAGCACACTTTATACCAATTAAGTCTACGTATGAGGCTGGTGACATTGCAAAGATCTTCATGAAGGAGATATTTAAATTGCATGGATTGTCGAAGGCAATAGTATCTGACAGAGATGTCAAGTTCACTTCCAACTTTTGGAAGGGGTTGTTTGCATATTTGGGTACAAAGCTAAACTTCAGCACTGCATACCATCCTCAGACTGATGGTCAGACCGAGAGAGTTAATCAGGTGCTTGAAGATTTGCTTCACATGTA
>LPNX010578705.1:238042-319072 GCA_001517045.1 Pseudotsuga menziesii | reverse complement strand
AATAGTTTGTGGTTGAATTCATGATTATTTGGCCGCTCATATTTCCATATTTACTTCTGTAAATGTCTTTTACAATTACTGATAAGTAAAAGAACAAGAATCCATAAAAATATCACCGCGTGAAAGTTCCAGGTTTTACGGCACCTTGGTCGATTCAAATCTTCCTATATATTTGGGCATATGTTTTTATTATAAGTTATTTGGATTTGTAAAAGTGGGTAGTTTACTTCATTTTATTCACAGGTAGAATCATTTGTAAATTCTTAAGTCTTTAGACTAAGAAACATATTCTACCAACTTGATCGCATCAACTTAATCGCAGATAAGTTGATCGCATCAGGCATCAACTTGATCGCAGGTAACTTGACCGCAGATAAGTTGATCGCAGGTATTAACTTGGTCGCAGTAAAAGGTGGTCGCAGTAAAAACAGGTCGGAGTTAAAAAAGTAAAATTATTTTCTTTTAAATATTGACTGAGCCCTAAACCCAAGTTTAGTCGGCTCGGTTTTGGCTATCATAAACCAATACATATTGGTAGTGACCACTTGAAAGTCGCTGGAAAATACTTTTCTCTTCTTCTAAGGTGGTTGATGAATGAGGGCCAGATCCGATACTTTGAAATTGACAGTATCATAGTGCTTCTGCGATAGTCTCCCTGCCATTGAAATATTTTAGACACCCTATCAGTGAAGGGGGTAACATGTGGCTCCATATGGTGACATGTGCTCTCCTCGAGAGTACATGAGAACCTCAGACTATCTTTTATTGTAGACCAACTTTTACAACAAAACAATGTCTTAGGATGGCTTGATTAACATCCTGCAACCACACGCTTATTACATTCTAGAAAAGAAAAGGCATAAGCCAAACAATAATGTAAATGCTCATGCAAGAGCTTTATTCATCCTACCTACTCTAACTTATCATGAGTCTAGAGCCTGTTAAATATATGCATATAACTGGTGGAGCCATCTCAGATCCTTGTCAACAATAGAGTCTCTTCCCTTGTGTTTGGTCATTAACCAAAACAAAGTCTCATCAAATATATTGTAAATGTGACCTGAAAATGCCATCAAAGTAGGGCTGTCATAAAAAATCTCATGCTGTAAACACAAGTCATCTTTCAAATTTTTAACCATATAGCACGTTAGAGTGCATGTTTCATCAATATAACACTGAAGAGGGTTGAAATAGGCAATGGGAAACCCTTTTTCAATCTAACTTTTGTCATTCAAGGGCCTCTCATGAGGAAGATATGCAATACAAGTTTTATTAGTTTCAAAATGTACCTAAGGTAGCTTCTCATCTTCAACATGAAGCTGTTCATAAGCTTGGGGCAGCTCAACATCTTCTATTACAGCAGTGTCAGGAGGTTGTTCAAAAATATCTTCAAACAAGGGCCCATGTAATGCTTCATCAACCAGATCTTCAATGATATGTTCTTCATGGATCTCCTCTCCAGAATCAGGCTGTGTCCGAGGGAGGAGGGAATCATACTCTTTAGCCAACTGCTCAATCTCTTCAATTATTCCTTCATGCCAACAGAGGAGAAACTTCTAAAAAAACTTTGCCATTGAGTCTATGCTTTTATCCCAAAGGTCATTGAACCAAATATCTACATCTCCCTCAAAAGTTAAAGCTAATACAATCATGAGATCATCCTCATGGTAGACTTTGATATCCGCCATCAACTTGCAGAAAGAAACAATAATTTGGATTGCCGAGTCCTTGTTATTTCCAAAGAACTCTGGAACAATTCTAAGTACTCTTTTATAGAATCCATTAAGAAATATTTGGATACCTGAGAAATCTAGTGGGGTGAAGGCTCCGTGCAAGTGAGCACGAAGTCCTTCCATTTTATCATCCATGTTCTCAAATAATTAAGTATTGAATCTGTAATATACATATAGTCACACCTCAAACTGAACTGTGGAGTTGCCTAAGTGAGCTTGAAATCCTTCTGATTTATGAGTGTGGTCACCTCTACACCCAAAAAGTCTTCAGATCTGCAAAAGGACAAGGGCTTCGTCTCTTTGTGGAGTTGCCATGTGAGAATCAAGATCTGCAATATGATCTCCCACAAATATCAATGAAGCATAGTCTTCCAAATTTAGGAACTGGACTTTGTCCCCGACAACGGCACCAAAAAAGTTGCCGCTCCTGACCGACGTACGTGTGTCAAAGCCCAAAATTAGGCACACCGACCCGATGGCAAGTGCGAAAAGAGCAACCACTGTCACTCTCCTCTCTTCCTCGCTTCAGGTTGTCTCTTCTCCAACTCAAGGGGGGCTTCTCTAAGGTTAAGATCACTAAGGAAAGAAACAATGGTGCACAAGGTGCATAGAAGAGGTTGCTTTAGAGAAATGGTTGTAGTATAATAGGTAATTTGAGTGTTGATGGGAAAGAGGGAAAGATCAAACCTCACAAATGGACCAGTGTTGGTGTACCTAAAGGGAGAGATGGAGTCAAAGGAGAACCCACGAGGGCCTTGTGTCAATGGTGCAACTACCGTTTGTTTCCTCCTAATTGCAAAAGATGTGCTATGCAAACAAAATGGATACTACACAATCAATGTTGATAAAATGTAAACATCAATACTCGTGTATGCACGTTCACAAAGGGAAAAGGCTAGCAACTGCTAAGATTTTCACCTTCCAATAGGATGATAACATCCGTTTATGGTCTCCAATGCAAACATAGAAAAAAAATATGGCCTCCAAAAACAAACGCTCATTCATACAAATTCATGCCACACATCACGGAGAGTGCTCAACTAAACAACAATAAAACTCAAAAAATATATGTTTTCTATTTATCTCTGACAATTTTTCCATCCATACAATTAGAGAAGGATGTCCTTTTTATAGACTTAAAGGCTCACCTACTTATTAAAACAAAACAAAATACTATAATATTGGAGATAAAGTGAAAAAAAAGGTGATCATCCTAGATTTACCTTCTCTCCCCAATGAATACAAAGAATTCACCTTATGAATGGAACTCCATTTTTTACTATCCCATACAATTTAGGGACTTCACATTATTATAAAGTGCTATTACTAAACTGACTGATCGCTCCACTGCCACGTAAAATGGTTCAGGTTCTTTGATCATCTGCAAGGTCCACACTATCCCGCGAAAAAGGTTCATGTTGGCTGCTTTGGAGTTAAAATCCATATGTTGGCTGCTAAAAAAAATGCCAGCCAAGCTCCACGTCTCTGTCTGCAAGAAAAAGCGTGAAGATACCCCAGAAATTGCTACAACGTGACATCATTCTTTGTGATTAGCTGAAACGTTGGTCTCCACCTGCCATCCGGCTGTCAACAGAGAAATACGATTTTGTCTTGTAGACACCCAGTTTCCATGCCTAGACTGTTTAAAAAACAAACGTGGGTTGTTGACAGGCAACCATCTTGTATATTTTGAAACTCTGACTCAGATTTGTAACATCTCCCAGTTCACAGTCAAGGAACGGGCCACAAATTCTATAATTTCAACAGGAGCTTGCATTTTTTTAAACGATACACCCGTGAAGCCCAAATTCGAGTTTAGCGCAATTGGCAGCCAATGGGTCCAAGCTCTAGAAAAGAAACGCGCCCAATTTATACAGAATTTTAGCTGCCTGGGTGACACGCGATAGGCTATAGGCTCCAGTCATAACCACTTATTTATTGGCAGTCAAACTAATTTGACGGAATTAGCTCCAAAATGGAAGATGTGGGGAGTTGGTTTATTGGAAAACTCGCTTTAAATCATGGTATCGATGACTTCCATGCCATAGACACAACAAAGCACCGAGCTGGTTCTTCTTTGCTTTGATCTCGAACTTGGTTGCTAGTGGAGTTTAAATGCCAAGTATATACGCCAAATCGAGTTTAAACCGGATATCATGCAGGAGAATGGCTAGGAAAATACCAAACAGTCATCTTTACGTACATGATCGCTCCATTGCTGGTTCAAAATTGTTGTTGGATGCTGTAAATGACTGAGTAACAGACTGGGAGTACTAGATTTTCAGAAACCTGCAAGCAGCAATGGATGAAAGGAAAACTATTCCAACGTACAATATGAAAGGTACTACAACACAAACAATTTCACCAATTTTACTTATGTGATGAGATTGAATGGAAAAAATCACAAAAATTGTATACAGAATCCCAATAAGCGCCCATGGCCCAATGAAATGAGTAAATTTAACCTGGTACCAGTGATTGCCAAAGGAGCGCCGTAAAGAGAATCTAATGATAATTCCTGCGCAAGAGGCACTCCCAGGAAAAGTAGTACGTTTTTTAAAACATCCCATGTGTTAACATGTATCTCCTGGCCCCTAGAAACAACTTTCAGATAGAAAAGAGATAGAGGAGTAGAAAGGATAATCTATAGAATAGAATTCAGAGCTATAAGCACAGCACAGAGTTGATCATCTCCTTTTGTTAGGTCATTCTAGATGAGAACCATGTCCATGCATCTTGTAACTCCTACGAAAATAACACCGACACAGTACTCTAGGAGGTCAAACAATGTTTCCCAAGCTAAACCTGTCATAAGGGCTGGTCCAATTACCCAGTTCATGACCACGCTCAAGAGTGTGTTTTTACCCAATTCTCTGCTTTTCATCATTTTTCCAACAAGTTCATAACGTACCTTGCATAATACTGGATACATCATAACGCATAACCCAATACATATTGGTAGCGACACCGAAGTAATTTCTGCCACTTGAAAGGCCTTATTAATTTGCTTCACATAGTATCCAATGACCACTGCTAGAACCATGTCAAGCAATATCCATACATACAAGTATCGATCCAGAATTGAAAGTCGTCAGAAACTACTTTCCTCTTCTTCAAAGGTGGCTGATGAATGAGGGCCAGATCCGATACTCTGAAATTGGCGGTATCATAGTTCTTCTACAACAGTCTCCCTGTCATTGAAATTTTGTAGACACCCTGTCAGTTAAGAGGGTAACACTCACCATGAGTACTCTTGTATCATAGTTTTTCTTTCTTGTTTTACATCGTTTTTACCACGCGTCGGTTACCCACTCCAATAGTCGCTCCACTTACAGCCACAATGAGTTCAATGTAGCACTCCGCTGCCTTCTCTTCCCGTGAGTGGGTGCATCTAACCCTTCCATCCTTTCCCTGCGGCGTTGGTACCCCGTGGAAGGGTGCGGTCCCACGTCTTCACATGCACACAGTGTGTCATTAGCATCTATTACATGTATGATCTAGCTACCACTATGCTAGTTAACTATATATGATTGCAACTACAAAGCATCATGTATACATTCCATCAGGTCCCCATACCTGTCTTGGAGGTCGAGGCCTCTCGAGATCTCCTCTGTAGTCCATGCTCATGTATGAATCGTCCTCTCCCAAGGATAGGAAGTTGTCACCACTGTGCAAAAATATCCTGTATGAAGAGATGACCTACTAGACCGCCTCCTTCCCTACTTTCTTCAAGCCATTTCTCGGAGTCACCTCGATTTGCGTTCCACCATGCAAATCAAACCTTGTACATATTGGCATGTCCACGAGCCATCCATTCCATCCATACTGCAAACTTGGCCGTATTTTATCGCCATTCATCGTCCTGCAAGGAGTACGCATCCGTGTTCCATTGTTATTCCTATCAGCCATGTTCACAACATAACCTCTTTTGGTACATCGAACACTAGTTCCTCCTTGCTTGACTGGCCATTACAGGGTTTCTATTAAGCTCTTTTCTGACTCCTAAAAGAATGAAAAGATTGCCGAGCACGCTTGCATCCTTTCACACTCGTTAAATTATTTGAAAAGGCGTCTATGTGGCCTCGTTTATCTCCTTTTTTTGGACCACATAGACTATTTAAAGAAAATGACCACTCTGGCACCTTCCAGCTAGAAACATTTCATTTTGAATCCTTTGATGCTTTGTTGGACATTGGGACCGTAACTTACAAAAAATCTCATTATAGGTTGTATTTAAGATCTTTTCCAGCCCTCTCATAAAGAAAAGATCGCTGGGAAAACTTGGTTTTGGTATGTTCATAAAAGTATTTGAATGGTTTTCTAGTCAGTATAGGTTTAACCTTTTTCGACCTGGTTGGACTACCTATGATAAAGAAGTCTCTCTGCCCATTTCAGTTGGGAGAGCTCTCCTTTGTACACTTTTATCCTTTTTTGGGCTTAGGAGACCACTGTACGAAAAAGAGAACCACTGGAGTCTTCTTCTTGTTTTCATGTTCTCTAAAAATGAAAACACCATCGAGCATGTACTATCTCAGGCTCGATAAAAATCCACGAGATAGTTTCATATCGAGCATACTTCTATGTCTTCTTCGTGCTTCTTAAACTATGAAGAAGGCCCAAACGATGTCTTTTTTTGTTCCCACATATTACATATGATCTCACATTATGGTAGCTTTCCCCCACCTGGTCACCTTTGTTCAGAGTACTTTGCAATGAGTCTCCCTTGGATCCCCTCGATATCACTATTCCAGTTACTCTCCCAAGTATCTTCCATTGCAGTTATTTCCCTGGTTTCACAGCTACGATCCCTTTTCCATGAGTCAGTTTCATTTGCTGCCAGGTCATTCTTGCCGTTATACTCTGAACAAAGGAAGTTTGAGTCCCCCATACCCCCCTTGCCCCTGTTCCCCATTTAGTGTCTCTGTCCCCTGACTGTTCCACATCTCTGGTTATACCCCTCGCGCTTCTATCAAGGAAACATCATTGCCTTATTAGTCACAAATATTCCTCTATCGACGTCAACACATGTATTCTAGAGGATAGACCCAGAGGCCACTGTATCATGGTTTCATCCACCTCATTGATGAGTTCCTTGGACCACTTGAAAGGAGTCATTAGTGCCTTTTGGTTGGTTGTGTCTCGCGTGCTCGACTTGAGCTACATCATTGCACCGTTGAGATTCGTACATGGTATTGGTTCCTTCATTATTTGGTCGAAAACCCCGGTTGTCACCTGACTCTAGCACATTGGTGAGTCTATTTTGGGACCCATATAGTTTCATGTCCCTTGTGATTTCCAAGCTGGGTTGGTGACAGTGTTTGGAAGCCCCCTAGTGTCATGCTTCCGTGTATCTCGAGTACTTGATGCCACTAATTGTACCACAACGATTTTGACTTACTCATTGAGTCCATACAAATGTGTACACCTCCAGATCTAGAAGAGCATCAGTTGTTATGATATTGCATTCTATGAGAATGCCATTGTTCCTGTGTATCAGTTCTTCAGATCAGTCTATGTATTTAGCCTCCCATTGAGGCCACCATTATGTATCACTAGTTGTATATGTATTGATCGACTCTTATGTTTTGAGCCTTGATTCCCATTTTTTATTTGTGAGACATTGTTATGAGCATGTGTATGCCCATCTCGTCCATATACATGTCTGAGATTATATGTACCTCACCCATTTTTGAGAAGTAATACAAACCAAAATCTTTTGCTATTCAAACGAGGAAACTCCACTCCTCCGTGGTCCTCTCCAGTCTCTCCACCGTTGTCACCATTTTTCCTTGATCCTATAATGTCTATCGACCATACGATGAGCTCCTGCCCTCAAACATCAGGGGGCAATCTGTTAACACAAAAAATTGTTTACCTAGCTCTCCATGGTCTAAACCATAATTATACATCATATTCCCACCATTATTTCCTCCATTTTGACCTTCACAACTAAATTTCCACCAAATATGGTCCAAAACATTATTATTCCTTCCCCATAAATCAAGGGAAGTCGAACATTTATTGTGATTTATCCCCACTCTCTCCAAAAATTACAAAAAAACCCTAAAAATGAGAATGGGTCAAAATACCATAGATAAATACCATGCACAATAAAATACCACGAGTCAAAAAAACCTTGGACCATCCTATAAATACATTTTGAAGGGCTCCCCAAAAACACTTTTTGGCCATTCCAGAAACATTTTTACTTTTAGTCCAACTTTTTGTCATTTCATTCATTCGCTCTCAAGCCTTTCACCGTTATCCTCATATTTTTCCACGCCATTTCTCACGGTGTATGTTGAGCTTTCTCCATACCCATTTGGATCCATTCCCCCTACTCGACAACCACTAGTGGAGTAGACTGGAGACCAAAACCGTGGAGCTGCGGGACCATTTCCTCGGACAGCTACGGTAGCCCAACTTTAAAAAAAAGATGTGTTTATTGTTGTTTCTTGTTATTAATTAGATATAAAATAAAAATCATAAAAATTGTTCTTGTCTATTTCCCATTATTATTGTTGAGCTTTACCCTATGATCCCGACGATCTAGGGTAGGTGCTTTTGCACATAGTAGGAGAGAAATCCCCACTACACTGCATAGATAAATGAAGTGTGTGGATAGTGAAGAGGAAAGAGGATGAAGAGTGGTTTGCATCTCCATCCCAAGGAGTAGAAGATGTCTAATGAGTTATAGCAGCACAATAGGTTTGCATCACCATTGAAAAGGACAACGAGTTAATGTCAACAAGGAAGGGAACTCCACTCTAGTTGCTGCGTTGCATCTTCCAAAGGAAGATTTCCCTCTTGGAGATGTACTGAAGATTGGTGAATGAAGGTCAATGACCTTGGGGGTTCTTTGAAACTCCATGACATTCTCTAAAGCAAATTGGATGCTCGATAGTTACTGAGGATTGTGTTGCATACAAAGGATGCCATTCGATTGATATTGGTGCAGAGACTCTATGCAGGTATGTGCAACAACAAAGAGCTGTTTCCATGTTGAGAACCTATTGATTCTAGAAGAAGAAGGTATTCCACACATCCTCTTGTGGAATTGCTACATTATGGCATAGATTGATGGGATCACGCTAAACAAGAAGACCAAAATTAGAGTTGGCTTCATCCAATGTTAAGATGGACCATCTTTAAGTTTGAGAATGCAAGAGACTTACACACTGAATATGGGAATGAATTTTGTTTGAAGAGTTTGGATTTGGAGATTGTTTAGAGCTAAGAGTCTATGAGCAGACTACTACGCTGCAGGAACAAGCAAGTAGGAGCCAGAGTAGAGCTATAACCAGGATCTAGAGTTAAGGCCATGCTATAGAGAAACAAATATAAGGCACACTGATTTGGATTGGTTCTCTAAGATTTTGAAGACCAGAAAGCCTCTCAATGGGAGGTGTGATCTGAACCAAAAACAATGGTTGTAAGACTCAGTCCTTAAGTGCAATTTGACAATTAATGATGGTAGGAAAAACATTAAGAACAAAGCAAATATAAAAGCAAATGAAACAAAAGAAAATTAATGTAAAAAAAATGAAAATTGAAGAGTGGAATGAGAATTTAAACGTCAGCCTCTTGGCCTTCTCATCACACCCTAGCCCCCCATAAATTCTTGTAATTTCACTTTCAAAGGGCTTCTGGGCATTTTGCTGGAAGAGAGAGCCATGAGCTACATTGTAACGAGATTATTAAATTAGAGAACTGAGCAACCATTGAGTGCTGGTTGTCCCATTTGGGTTTTCAGGGTAAAATATCGGTGTGGATTATGAATCTGATTGTTGTGTGATTGCTATGTGGTGGAATCTGGTTTTAAGCTGCATTTTAAATGATTGCTATGTAAATCTCAGATTGAATTGTTATTAATTCTTCCATAGACTCAATTGCTGTCAATCACGGGGTTAATTACAACAGCTAGTAGTTGTGAACTGTCCATTCAATGGTTGAAGAGAGATTGGGGGCTGTATCAAAAGAGATGTTGCTCTTTCTCAGCTAAATTTCTAATCTGTCTCTTGCAATCTGCACTACATATTTTGTTAAAGCAGTTGGGTACTCTAACAGGCCATAGGCATCTTTGGATGGGTCATGCCTCTTTCTTTTTGGCTGTACATTGAGTTGAGTCCTGTAACCAGCAATTAAGTTGTTATTAACTTATAGACATCTGTAATTTGCATACAATCAGGGCATTGAGTAGAGTTGGGTAGGTTGTACGCTGGGCTGGGATGAGAGAAGTGTTCTCTTTTCTCGGGGCTCATACGATCCATTGTTAGGCATTTTCCCTTGGCTGGACACTAATTGTTGGCTAGTAGTGCGTTGGGTGGCATGCTTTGGCTGTAGTCCATAAGTGTGACCTGGGCGTATTATTATTTGCATAAGCTTGGAATGGAGTGACGCTGTCTTATTTCCACCTTTTGTTTACGAAGAAAACTAATTCTCATATTTTCTTTAATATTCATCTTACACATTTTTGATGAGAATTGTTTTAATGGTTATGCTTCTTGAATGGTGATAGCGTATAAAAGGAGGACCATCTCATGCATTGAGATCATGGTGATCTTCCCTGCCACATGACGACGCTTCAAATAATTTTTAATTGTTTACCATTTGCATTTTCTTGTTTGTGTGGCCGCACTTTGTTAGGTTATTTTGGACTCTATTCTTGGCATCAATTTGGATGTGTTACCTCAGAGAACCCAGAGAACCTATAACCTTAAAGACCTGAAAGCTTGATCCATGAAACATCAACCAACTGAATTAACTGAATTACCACACAGAGCTAAGTATTTTTATATACATATGTCCAATCAATTTGTGGCCATATACACTACTTTTGATACATAGGTATTGCTAGGAGGTATTCTCCTATAATCAGACTTCTTGCTTCTTGTTGGTTGCTTGAATGCATATAATTACATGTGTCCAATCAATTTGTGGCCATATACACTACTTTTGATACATAGGTATTGCTAGGAGGTATTCTCCTATAATCAGACTTCTTGCTTCTTGTTGGTTGCTTGAATGCATATAATTGACGGAGAGCATTCAGTTTTTAAGTGCTAGGCATATGTATTCAATGAAAATTAACAGACCATACTGGGTTGGCCGTATTCAGTTGTGAACTTTCTTCCATCATGCTTTTCCTTCTCAACTTTCTGCAATCGATCTTCAATATGTCTCTTTCTGTTAGGGGTTTGGTTCGATGGCCTTGGTGTTGTTACACTTTCGTTTTCTCATATGAAAAATTTCTTCCATTGTTAGCCTCTGTGTGTGGATGAAGCATGTGTCGAAGCAACTCTGAATGCTTCTCCATGAAATTTTCGATTTATTTTAAAATTCATAGATTTGTGCTCTCTTGTTCCGTCTTTAGGTCAACATTGCCAATGTGATGTGGAGGTGGACAAGTCGACTTGACATCTATAGTTGGCACATTTTTACATTTTCACCCACACAAATTTTAAGGGTGAAAATTGGCAAATGGGCGAAATATGTTATATTAATATTTGAAGTCTGGATTTTTATTGGTAAAACCTTTATGTATACTTTAACCAAAATAGTTGCCATGAATATTTTTATTTTGTACCTTTGATTCACTAATACAATTAAAAGATAACATAATAAACTTGATGTTTCGCACTCCACTCTTTGTTACCATGCCACGAGATTTCTCTGGAATTATTTAAATGAAGGTATTGTGCTCAAATGAGGCGAGGAGTGCATTGGTTCTTCATTAGAACATAATTTTTCTCTCCCATTTTCCTGAGTGTTATTTGTGTTAGTGTTAGGTATAGAGTATGCATTGGTTTTTAATATTTCCTCCATCGACAATTCATTTTTAAAATAATCCATATTTCTTTTAACGTCAATGCATATTTTGATTTATGATTTATGAGTATTGATATCAGTTTTACAAACATCAACATTGGTAAAAAATTGTCCAAAGGATTTGGGGATATATCATAAACATTTGTTGAAAAATAGGTGAATACAACAAGTATGTTTTTTGGGGATATATCATAAACATTTGTTGAAAAATAGGTGAATACAACAAGTATTAAAATATACAAAATGCTTTTATTTTTTTTCATTTATTTGAAATTCAAACTAACAATATCAAAGAATCACATTGCTACATAAATATAGAAAACAGTGATATATAAGATGTATATGCCAATGAAATATCAAATATTAACCATTGATATTGCATTTTGATATTTGTCTAATGACAACTAAAAAATGAATACACAATACAAAAAATGGAAATGACTCGTCTTCTACTAAAAAAATGTCATGTGGCCATGGTCGAATAAGCATTGGTGGGTTTATGAGTATCACTATGTGTAGAAGGTGGCGTTGAGGTTGGCACATCAATCATCTCACTCTTAATCTTCTCCTCCTTCCCTAATGGCTACAAGTCATCCACCCTTGTCCCTTTGTCTTCTCCTCCTCTAACTACCTAGGTGCCAACATAATATTGTTCTTGGGTCTCCACGCTCCACTCATACATGGTGTCAATGTTTTCC
Source organism: Pseudotsuga menziesii (assembly GCA_001517045.1). Lineage (NCBI taxonomy): Eukaryota > Viridiplantae > Streptophyta > Pinopsida > Pinales > Pinaceae > Pseudotsuga > Pseudotsuga menziesii. The sequence goes on along the minus strand of LPNX010578705.1, from coordinate 306,813 downwards.
AAGGAAGTAGCATCCATGTTGGGGGTCTCTCAAGATGCTTCACTCACAACTAGAGATTGTAGTAGATGCAAATCATATCGTTAAGAAGCGATACTCTAATTTGTAAGAAGGTTCTAGTAAATTTAATGAGCCTTGAGGTGTTAGAATTTGATAGCTGTAAAATCAAGATCACTAAAAGAAAGACAAAGCATAGAAACAAAACAAATGGAGCTCCTTTAACCATGACGATCAAAGATCATCTCCTAACCATAGACACAATAATGTCACCCCTCAGACTTCCCCTTCCAATAGAGATAAATCGATCAGAGGTAGGAGTACTTCTAGATCGCAGTATCACAAACCCAAGAAACACAATGAGTCTTCCTCTAGCAACGGCGAACTTCTTCTCTCTCCTTGAGCGAACTTGCTCGAATGCTTGATGTAAAAATGAAGTGAGGCACCTCCTATTTATATTGTAAGTTGCCAACAATTTCGTTTTTCATTAGGGCCGACTCGACATGTTTTATTTCCTTTTCTGGGTCGACTTGTGTTCTTTTCAGGGGCCGACTTGTGAGGATGAGCCTCATGCAGCTACTAAAAAAACACTCCTTCTTAGCCAGGGATGCATCATGATCATCAACTGGAACGTATATGGATATCAATAGTACACCACGACTATCTCAGATATCTCTATATATGGAAGGGATTCCAACAGAATCTTAGTCCATCGGCAAGTGTTTATCAAACTACGTGCGTCAGCTCAAATCCAGTTTATTGGAGAATATGCACTAGCTCCAAATTCTTCCCAATACATTGGGAAGTCATACGTGCATCAACTCAACCCAATTCATTGGGGAATCATGCACCAAGTCAACATACTTCAGCTCAACCCAGTTTGTTGGGGAACATGCATGTACTCAACGTGCATTAGTACAACCCAAAGATCTAACTAGGACTATCACTGCTAGTGTGTTTATGCCACATCATGGACTACAACCTTCTCATAACATCCATAAGGACTACCATCGTATGAGGGATCATAAGGGCCATAAATTTTATGTGAGACATTTATCATATATGTATGGGCTACAACCCATAAATTTTCCAACCATAAATGCTGCTAAATTTGTATACTAAACCAACCCTGTTTCATGCTGGGTGTACCACTAGAGAGCCATTCCTTTTTCATACTGGATGCAAGATCACACGCCTGTCACAAATCCAACCCTGTATCATACTGGATGCAAAGACAACTTTAGAAGCCCACACAAGTTCATATAGAACCAACTAGAGTTCACATAGAACTTAGTTCGCACATAATCAACTGGAGTTCCCAAGGAACTCGGTTCAATCATAACCAACCGGAGTTAACAAGGAATCTGGTTCACATAGAACCAATTGGAGTTCTCCAAGAACTTGGTTCACGAAGAACCAACATTGTGTTATTGTTGACTAAATTGTCATTGATGCCAACAGGTGTGTGTCAGTGTGTCTTGGTGCCCCTTGAGGAGCCTCTGAGGGTTGAGTAAGTGTCAGTGTCTAAGGAGACCTTTTGAATTTGTCCAAGCCCAAGTCTGAAGCCCTTGGAGCCCTTGGTACATCGCCAAAAGCCCTGTAGAGTGTTTAAGTACCTCTAAGTTGGTTCGATGGTTCCTCGGTTGCTTCATTGGTTTCCCAGTACCACAACCTTGCCCTTTTTCCCTGGATTGTGTCTTTGGTAAGTTGAAGAAGTTGCAAGAGTCCAAATGACCCTTTCAGTGGTCATTTGCATTTGTTAGAGGTCATGGTACCCTATGAGAAACCCAGACACTCCCACACCTTAATGGTCTTGTTTATGAAGTTGTGGTAACTTAACTAAAGTCCCTAAAAACCTTACATTTGGTCCTCAAGCCATCTAAACATTAATATGGCACAATAATGCCCTTTGCACCTTTACTCTAACCCTTAAAGCCCTCATGATGAACCCTAATCACCAAAGCCTTATCTCCACATTTAAAACATTTTTTTTAAAGTTAACCCATACGCACATGCTTAATAAGTATTAAAACATAATTAAAATAACATTAAGTTGAATGATAAAATATTTTAATAATTTATTAAAACCCTTTATGATTTTAATACAATTTTTTAAAAATCAATAAAAGTATTTTTTCATTGAAAATTAAAATATAATAATGTATTTAAGCCCACTATTCCTAAAACCTTTCACAAATAAAGTATTATATAATTAAAACCATAAAGTGTCTTCCTCATAAAAGTGGTCAACAGTAAATTCTATCCAACGTTGAATCCACTAAATATTGACAAGAAATGGTTAAACACTTTAATGAAGTATTAAATTATGAACATGATTAAAATAATAAACAAGTTGTAATAAACAAAACAACCTTTATTCGTTTAATATATATAAAAAAACACTTTATTCCTCCTTTAAGTCAGCCCCATTAAACAAATATTTAATTAAAAAAAAGGTTTGCAAACCCCTCCTAAGTTGGCCCCATTAAACAAATATTTAATTAAAAAAAGGTTTGCAAACCCCTCCTAAGTCGGCCCCAACATTTGTTATAATGTTAAAATAATAAAATTAACTTTTCTCCACTAAGTCGGCCAGCTAAGAATTTGAGCTCAACAAAGTGTATATACTATATATATATATATACATCAAAACTATTATAAATGAAGTAGCATCTAAATGAGGAAATGCGTTGGTCTAAGGAAAATTTTCATGGGTATAACAATAGCAGAGAAGGAGTTTTTTTTTTTCAGTGGCAGTAGAAGTATTTTGCAGACCCGTCTTTCATAGAATTCTGCTTTTGGGTTTAATTCAACATTTGTACAGCTCGTTTTGGGTGAGCTCGTTTTGGGTGTTCTCTAGTGGTTGAACCAAGATAACACCAACTCTTAGATCTAACTTAAGGATTGCATAGTCCCTACAGAGACCTGAGTTTTACAGCTTCCATAGTACGATACTGCTGCCCTTTGGGAGCTTGAATAGTTCAAGCGTGGGTGTTTTACAATGATGCTCTCACTGCTACCATCGAACCTGCTATAGCAACTTCTTGACATTTACATACAGTCCAAAATGCAAGTAGTTGTTAAGGACAGTTTGACATGCACAAATAGACAAGGTATGTATGTGAACAATATTATATAATTAATATACAGTAATAACATGTGATTTACAGTAAAAGTAGACATGTGTATATATGTACAGTGAGTCTGCAAGTGTGAGTGTATGTACAGAAAGTATACAAGGGAAATGCATATTCAGTATTCAGTCAAAGGTGTGAATAGTATTGTGTTTATATGAGTGTACAATGAAATGTACAAGTGAATATATACAGGAATGAGTAAACTATGCGTGTGCTAGTGTGTGAGCAGCATGTGCAAAAACAGTGAATGTGGTGTGTGAACAGTTTGTATAATGCAAACAGTAGTTTGTTTTTGTGATGATACTCTTCCATGTTATGATGAACTCTCTATGATGCACAGTCTGCTATACACTAATTTGATGATACATACTTTGATAATGATGACATGATGCATGCTATGGTGTGATGACATTCTTCTATGCACTATGATGTGTACTTGTTACATACACATTACATGTTGATGATGATGGTGGCTACTTGATGACGATGATAGCACATACCCTATAAATTTGATGTATAACCTATGATGATGTTCAACAATAGCAGAGCTGATATACTTCAGTGATTGTGGATGACAATAAGCAGTGTGTGGCAGTGACATCTACAGGGATGATTTGATATTGATTAGAGTGCAGAGGTTATAAGCAACAGAAAGTGCAGCATATGGTGTGTGACAGGTCCACAGGTTCAACAATCTCTTCTTACCAGGGTGGTAGGATGGGGCAAGGAAAGGAGGTCGTAGCCTCTTTCCGGTTGAATCCAGAAAACTAGGGAGTGGCAACTTCCTTCAGGTTGTAGCCTATAAATCAGGGGGTCATATCCTCCTTCCAGTTGAATAATCTTATTGTTTAATCATTTCTTTTGCTTCTCCAGGTGATATCAAGGGTGCCATGACCGTCTTCATGCCCTTCAAATATCCCACTTTCCGTGGCGGGGACTTAGTGCGATGGCTAAGACCACGTTAACTCAGTCCAATCCACGCTGTAGAGAGACTCATGGTTACTGAGGAATAAGGCCAACACCTCATTGCGCGCCCCTCAATTGATCCTCGTGAGTGACCGAGTCTGCGGCCTACCCTCACGGCAGCATGCCTCTTGCAAGTAAAAGCCTCTCTTGCTTTTCAACCTGCCACATGGAAAATATGTGCTAACCATACGGGTACTTTCTTCCGTGCAACCCCATCATCCTTTATGGATCAATTGGGATCCAAGGTCATGTGCCTGCACATATGAAAACCATGTGCATTAATCGCACTACACAATTTAATCAAAATATTATTAAAATAAATTGTATCACCTGATATCCTGTTCATATTCAAACTGAAATTCATGTGGCATTGACACCACCTTGTGTCATTGCGCAGTTGGGTCCTTGTCACACTAGAAAACTGTCAAAGCATCTACCAACATATCGTAAGAAATGAAAATTGTTCATATATTTCATTCACACATTTTAAGATCAATCATATCACTTTATATAAATCTATCTACCAATGTCCATTCATTCATAAGCAATCATTGTGACACAACAATCAATACATATATAAGTCGTTTTAATTCATCGTTTTAAACAGGGCCATTTGTACCCAAAATGCCCTGAAACCATAACATATTTTAACACTTGAAATAGTCTGTCCAACAAGGCAGTACAATGTTCCATTACAAAATCTCATTTATCCATGAGTACCCAAATGTATCAACATGATCAAAACATATATTTCAAAATTTAACCGGGTCATTTGTGATAAAATGCCCTCAAATAATAATATAGTTGAATAATAAAAGAGTCTAACAAAATGGGGCACTACAAGGGAAGTACATAGATAAAACCGTTCCAAATATGTGAAGTATTTTGAATAGAGAAATTGTGATGACAGATCCAACATTCCCAAGGAATACCTTTAAGTTATTTTTGCCGAATCAACTGATTCCATAAACCCTTGCTTCTGATTACATTCCAAAAACTCTTTATCCTGAGAGCAATGCTGAACCGGTCCAAGTTTTTTATATTCCAACCCCCAAGTGTGAAGGGTCTTGAGAGGCTTGTCCAGTCCACAAGATGCAGTTTATGTTTGGTAGGATTTCCACCCCAAAGGAAAGTGAAGAAACATCTTCTGATCTTGTTCAATATCGATCTAGGGAGCCTGGCAAGGGAGAGACAATAAACGGGGATCCCATATAAGATTGATCTAATCACGATCAATCTTCACGATCAATCTTCCACCAAGAGATAGGAATTTATGAGTTCAATGATCAAGTTTGTTCTCAACAATTTTCAATATCTAACTCCAATCCTTTACACAATAACCCAAAGGTTTGAGCCTAAACCCCGAGTACTTAAACTCATAGTCTATAGGTTCCATTTTAAAAGGAAAAATAGTACTAATGCTTTTACATACTTCATCCGATAAGTTAATCCAGAGAAAAAATAATTTTCCAAGCTTATACTCATCCCTGATGCTGTACAATAGAGATCCAAAATACTTGTATAAGCTTGCCATTCCATAATTGTTCCACTGCCAAACAATAAAACATCATCCACAAAGAGTAAGTGAGTAAAGGAATGAGTGGGAGTGGGTCTAAGCTTGATACCACTGATTTTTCCTGAATTGAATTTAAATGATTGTGGAATGGAGTGTTATCCTCTCTACTTAAATTAAACCCATTATAAATAATATTAAAGTCTAAATTTAACTAAAAACGTCAACCAAAATAAATATTTATAACAATAAATGGATCACCAAGTTAAAATGTAGTTAGCTCACTAAGTTAAATATTTAAATTTGTATCTTCTTAAAAATTTGTAAATCTTGGAATTGCATTTACAACATAAATACTTATCCATTAATATATTCTTAAGTATTAATTATTTTCTTACTTAGTCTTTTTCGAAAATGACAAAACCTATCATAACTCATTTGTCAAATTGACACTTAGGACAACCATCACTAGTTGCTTTCTAGAAATGGGAGATGACTCATCACCGTTATTAAGGAAAACCATGCCACTTAAAATAACATGTTGGTGGGCCATAAGGGGTAGACTTCCACTCCTACTAGATGCCTCTCGGTTTTGGGTCATTAACTTGTTTCCTTATGCCTAAGGAAGACAAGCTCTTAACTAATCAAAAATAGTTTTAAGTTTTACTTCGGGACCAAATTGACACTTTCAACCCCAAGATACCAAGTATCCCTTGTTCTTCATCATTGTTCAGGCTAGGCAAGGTCATGTGATATCAAGTATCCACCTAGATTAAGCTCCATACATGAAGTCAAGATACTATACCCACTTGGAGTTTCACCTCATGCCCAAGATGGTAAACAATAAATTGTTATGATATCATTTTTGGGATTATCCACATATGGTAAGTCATTAGTCTATAACCCATATCCATAATTATTAGTTGTCACTGACCAATTTCTCGGGATTTTGAATAGTCCACTTAGCATTAATTGCATTGAGTGGTGCTCATAGGGGTGAAGAAGTAGAATTGATTGTAGGGAAAACTTCATAGTTAGAGGTGCTTGAGCCATGAGAGTTTTGAGATGGGTGAACTCCTAGAGAGTCTTGGTTATTGGGTGCAAGTCTCTAAGATGAAGATCCATAGCATGGACTTGATTGTAGGGAAAACTCCAAGTTAGGAGTGCAAGAGCTATTAGAGTTTTGGGATGGATGACCTCTTAAAGAATCCTAGTTATTAGATGCAAACCTAAACAATTATAATTGATGATATGCAATTCATTTCGATAATTTCAATTCCACTATTTTTCATAATTAATAAATAATCATAAAACACAATACATGTAGAAGTTTTTAAGATGAAACAACATGCTAAATAGACTTCACTATTGAAAAAGTTCCAAATATTTCATCCCCACTTCCAAATATTTCATCCCCACTTCTTCACCCTTGTAGCATTTAGTCATTTTGATAAATCATAAAATAAAATACATAATAAAAAAAATCATAAATCATATAAAATCCTCCAATACTAAAATAAATTGTTATTATTATATTGTAATGCAAATACAAATTTATAAAATATTTTCCAATAATGTTTCCAGATTTATTACTAATTTTTTCAAATTTTCAGATCTCGGACAAAAGCTTACGGCGGTGACTGAAAATGTAAGGCTTTGTGATGAAGCTGCATTACTTGAACAAAGCTGTGAGAACACTGGAGCACCACAGCTTCTCTTCGAAGCAAAATTCTTTGGGAACATACAAAATATGGAATCACAGAGGGAGGGCGATGAACATGGTTTTAGGTTTTGGTATCCACATTACTGCAATGAAAATAGCAGCAGAAGAAAAACCAGACAAGATTCTAGGAAGTACCAATGGATTCTATGGCATTCGTAGGTATGGGAGTACACAAATCAATGCCACTGCGAACACACAAAACATTTTTACTGACTTTTATAGCTATGAGCGTTTAGTGCAGGCATGTATCGATACAGAAAACGTAGCAGAGGGTAAGCGGTTGCATACCCATATGATTGAAGCTGGATTTAAGCCTGCAATTTTACAAGGAAATCGGCTCGTTGACATTTATGCCAAACAGGGAAGAATTGAAGATGCACGCCAAGTGTTTGACGAAATGCCTGAACGAGATGATTTCACATGGAATACCATGATTGCTGGGTATGCCAAATGCGGAATGTTGGAGGATGCACGCAATATATTTCACAAAATGCCCAAAAGAAATTCCATATCTTGGTCTTCCTTGATAACAGGATATGCCCGCCATGGGTTTGGGAAGGAGGCCCTGGACTTGTTTCGGCAGATGCAACAGGAAAACATGATTGCAAACCAGTATACTTTCGGTAGCATTCTCAAGGCTTGTGCTAGCTTTTTGGCTCTTGCGGAGGGAGAACAAGTCCATGGCTGTGTCATTAAAAACAAGTTTGATTCGAATTCCTTTGTTGCCAGTGCTCTTGTGTATATGTATGCCAAATGCAAAAGAATTGAGGGTGCACGGAAATTGTTTGACAGAATGCGTGACCGGAATGCAGTATTGTGGACTGCCATGATTTCAGGGTATGTACAGAATGGGGATGGCGAGGAAGCCCTCAATTTCTTTCGAGACATGCATCGGGCAGGTTTGAATTCGAATCAATTTACATATCCTATCATTCTTTGCGCATGTACTGCCCTCCTTGCTCCGGAACCGGGCAGGCAAGTTCATAGTTGCATTGTGAAAAGTGGGTTTGAGTTTAATAGTTTTGTGGGAAGTTCCCTTGTGGACATGTATGCAAAATGTGGAATTTTAGAGGACGCGCGGCAGATTCTAGAAAAAATGCCAGAATTAGAAGAAGTGTCTTGCAATGCGTTGATTGCGGGATATACTCAACATGGCTATGAAAAAGAAGCTCTCAAACTTTTTATTCAAATGCAACAAGCAGGCCTGAAACTTGACCAATTCACTTTTCCTAGCATTCTTAATGCATGTGCCAGTATCCCAGCAGCTGAGCATGGTCAGCAGATCCATACCTTCATAATAAAAACTGGGTTTGACTCTAATATTTATGTCGGAAATGCTCTTGTTGACATGTATGCTAAATGTGGGAGCTTGGACAGTGCTTATAAAATGCTTCACAGCATGCCGGAGCGAGATGTTGTTTCATGGACTGCAATATTTGGGGTATATGTTCAGAATGGAAATGGTGAAGGAGTACTGTACTTATTTCAGCAAATGCGATGGGCAGGTATAAAGCCAGATGAATTCAACTTTGCTAGTGTTCTAAGTTCATGTGCGAGCTTATCGGCCCTGGAACAGGGAAAGCAAGTCCATTCCCTTCTAGTCAGATCTAAAGCAGGGGATTACGTATCTGTGCATAATTCCCTAGTTACTATGTATGCAAAATGTGGGAGTGTAGATGATGCACACCTTATGTTTGAAAAAATGCCTATCCGAGACCTTGTTTCATGGACTGCCATAATCGTAGGATATGCACAGAGTGGCCGTGGCAACGACGCTCTCCAACTCTATGAGCAAATGATACTAACAGGCTTGAAGCCAGATCATGTCACCTTTGTTGGTGTACTATTTGCATGCAGCCATGCTGGTCTAGTGAAGGAAGGCCGCCATTACTTTCATTCTATGAGTTATGATTACTGCATCACACCAAGAACACAACATTATGCTTGCATGATTGACCTTCTTGGCCGGGCTGGACACATGGACGAGGCAGAAGAGTTACTCAACAAGATGCCAGTTAAACCTGATGCTATTGTGTGGAAGGCACTGCTTGCTGCCTGCAGGAATCATGGCAACATGGAGTTAGGAAAACGTGCAGCAGAAAGCCTTTTTGAGTTGGAGTCACAGAACGCTGCATCTTATGTTCTATTGTCAAACATTTATGCTGCAGCAGGCATGTGGGATGATGTAGCCAAAATTAGGAAAATGATGAAAGAGAGAGGAGTGACAAAAGAGCCAGGTTGTAGTTGGATTCAGGTTAATGACAGAGTGCACACATTTCTTGTAGAAGATAGACGGCATCCAAAAGCAGTGGAGATCTATGCAGAGCTAAAGAGGCTGTCTAGGTTGATGAAAGAGGCAGGGTATGTGCCTGATACAAATTTTGTACTGCATGATGTGGAAGAGGAGCACAAGGAAAATGTGCTTAGCTATCACAGTGAGAAGTTAGCCCTTGCATTTGGGCTTATAACCACACCTATTGGGTTACCCATTCGAATTTTCAAAAACCTTCGCATATGTGGTGATTGCCACACAGCCATCAAAGTTATTTCTAAAATTGTTGCCCGAGAAATTGTGGTAAGAGATTCCAACCGCTTCCATAATTTCAAGAACGGCGTATGTTCTTGTGGAGATTATTGGTAATATTAATTGGAACATGTTGACATCGGGGTATTTCTCTCGTCAACTTTCAAGATATTAACCAGGTTAAAATCCCCAAATATTTGTTGTCACCCTTAACGGTACATCCTCTAGTTGGATACTGGATATGGTTTTTGGGGATTCTGTTAGATTTTTGTTTTTGGTTTTCAATTATATTCTTGTTGGAATATGCAAATACAAAATAAAATGAAATGGACTCGAAAGAATCCCGGGATGCACAAAGCACTGGAATATAACGAGGCCGCATGGAATTAAAATGAAATGGACTTGAAAGAATCCCGGGATGCACAAAGCACTGGAATATAACGAGGCCGCATGGAATTAGAGATCAGTCTGACTTCTAACATATCCAAACGTATGCATTATCAAAAGCAATAAGCTTGAAATCATAATTTGTATCCTTAAGTATAGTTCATTACAGAAATAGGAGCATATTACAAATGAAATCATTCATAAGATAATATACTCACAATTCAACAATGGAAACAGCATTGAACGAAAGAACATAGACATTCATCACAGTTCGTCAAAGGCTTTTATTCTGCTTGCCAATTGGAAGCGATTGTAACTTAAAGTTTAAATTACAGTCTCCACTTCAAGTCTCTTCTCTCCAAAGAAGTTTAGTCATATGATTCTTTGCATACATTTATATATAAACAATATACCACATTGTTATATTATATACTGGGCTTCATCTAAGAGGTCTTTGATTTCCTACAATTTCTTGGCATCCTCACTAGCTCCTTTTATGCAATCTTATTATACATGTTAAATGCTTGTAGCTATTTGTTCTAGGTCAGGGGGATGGAGAGCATGTATGTTAGCTAGAATGGGTTTAAATCAATGTTATTATAACCGGATCGGTCAGCGAACCGGTCAAGCCCATAAAAATCTGAACCGGAATTGGAAAAAACTGAACCCACTGGGGATCTCCGCTGCGCTCACACGTGTCCACGTCCAATTCGCTGTCGGACTCACACGGCAGAGCTTCACAAAGTCCGGGCTCAATTGCAACCCCGAATCACCTTGCCGAACGCTTTTCCGTCACTCTTCGCTGCAGCTCCAACCCGCATCTGCACCGAAGAATGAAGTCAGAATGCATGAGAATGCTAAAAGTATCTAGATTACATGATGAAAAAAAGAGATTTGCCTTTATATGCATTCAGAAAGAAGAGTTGCCATATAAAAAACAGAATTTCTTTGAAAGAATAGGAAATAGTGCACCAAAGAATGAAGTCAGAATGCATGAGATTTCTAGAAGTATCTCATGATGAAAACAGAGAAATGCCTTGATGTGCAATAAGAAAGAAGAGTTGACATATAAAAAACATGAATATGTTTAAAGGAAAAAGTATAGTGAAAAGGGTTATGTAAAACTAAAAAAAGAAGAATTTCGTATGGAGGACGATAGGATGAAGATAACGATTTCATGGAAAAAGTATAGTGAAAAGGAAAAAGGATAGTGAAAAGGGTTATGTAAACCTAAAAAAAGAATTTCGTATGGAGGAGGATAGGAGGAAGATAATGATGGGATTAATGAAATTATGTTTAAAGAGAGGGATGCTTGGAGGAATTTAATCAAAAATATGTTCATGTGAATGAACTAAAGTTTTACAGAGAAAAGCATTATTGGAGGAATGTAGTCTTTTATATATATATATATATTCCACATGCATTAGTGAGAATCAAGGGCATAATGCGATTATAAATGAAAGGATAATACTTGTAATTATAAACCCTTTAATTTATTGCCATAATGAACTTGAGGTTTGTGCATGATTAGAGGATGAAGACAACCGACATGAAGATTTCCTAGATAGGAGTAGAAATTCAAAAATTAATTTGGTATTGTATCAACCCTTCAAAACTTGAAGAAAATAAATAAATGGATCAAGAATCAAGAAGTGGATAAGGAATCTCTTATAATAGAAGAATAAATAAACGAAGTTGAAGGACATAAGGATAATGTTGGTGGAAGTTGAAGGACATAAGGATAATGTTGGTGGAGTACAGATACATCTAGGGAAGCAACGCCACTAATAGAGGAGGAGAAGAAGGAAGTTTTACAAGTTGCAAAATTAAAAGAATATAACCATTTAATTGATGTCATGAGTGAGGAAATGGATGGACAAATGGAAGTGTTTGAATTTGAACTAGTATATGATGAAGAATTCTAAGTAAAAGAACTGTTACTAATTCAAAATGAAAAAAAAGTTGATTGAAAAGATGATGAGAGGAGAATACAACTGACACATAGTTGAGTGGATGGAAATGCCATAATGTCCCTTTTTCGAAATTTTGAAAAAAAGGTGCAATTCGGACAAAATTCGAGCTTAACTAGTCATGACTCTAGAGGGTTCCAACTTTCACCAAATGGTCCCGAATTTGAAAGGAGATGGTATGGCAGAGTCTTAAAACATCCCAAGGTGGTTTATGGATACTTTGTATCAGAATTTAGACCTCTGCAACCTTGTTTGGGATCTCGGGTGACCATCATGTAAACGAAAGTTGCATCGAACAATGTTTCCGAGTAAGTATTAGGTTAGATCAGTTTTGTGTTTGTTTTTATTTTGTTAATTTACATTTACAATCCTCAATTTCGCATACTTTTAAATATATTATATTTCATTTTGTAAAAAACGTATGTAAATATTCTTTTACTGCTTTTACATGTATGGTTCTACCAGAAATTCCACTATACTTAAATGATTGAAAATTCCAATTAGAGTAAAGTAGTAGATTTTAGTTTTTATTTTTCAAAATTAGCATATAGGATGCTTTAATTTGCTTTAATGTTTTTGTTTACTAAAATTTTCATTCTTGTCCTATTTACTATTTTGTTTTTAATTTTGTTAGGAATTAAAAATAATTTTAATCCTTTAAATTTAAAAATATTTAAAAAACAAAACAACTAAAATTTGGATTTCTTTTTATTCTGAACTTTTATGTTTATTTAAATAATTTTAAGTCATGTTAGGAATAAAAACATAAAATAAAAGATTATTACATTAGGGATTCGTTTCTTTTAAATTTAAGAACACTTAAAAAAGAGATAAACAAATAAAAAATAATAATAAACAAGCATTAGTTTTGATTTTCTTATATAATCCTTTTCTTAGTTTTGTTGATGAAATTGTCATTGATGCCAACATGGACTTGCAATGGCCCCATAGGTGATGTCATGATGGATCTTGACCCATAGAGGTCCCCTTGCGTGGCTAAGGTGGTTGAAGAAGCCCATGATGCTTCTTGCTTGATGAAGAAGCCTTTGGACCTACATTTGTTTAAAGGCATGATTAAGGCACCCACACACGTATGATGGTGCTTGGACACTTGGACACACTTATTTGCATTTGATGGTCCTTGTACCTTTGAAGGAGGGGTGAAGATGTTGTGTGGGGTCACCTTGGGTTTTGGTATGCTTGTGGATGAGGAGAAAAAACATAAAACCTTTTGACATGCCCACTACATTGATTACTTTCATTTAATGGTAAACTCGAATTGAAATATGAAAAAGTCCATGGTTGAAGCCCTCACTTAGGTTGACATGAAGTCTTTGGTTGAAAATTCCATCTTACTTGTTGGTAAAGAATCTCTTGGCCTCTTGGTGGTCTCTTCTAAGTGGTGGCTTTGTGGTAACCTTGGTGTTGAAGTCACTTCTCTTAACGTGGTTTTTGTTCCTCCTTAAACCTTGGTGTGGAAGCCATTGATGTAGACTTTGAAACCCACTCACATTGTGGTATAATGATCCTTGACAATAGATCTATGATGAAAAAAATTTAGAGCCCATTTTCCCTTCCTCTTATAAGGTCGGCTGAATAAAAATAAAAATAAACAAATGAATAAAACCATAACAAAAATAAAAAATAAAAATTACAAAAATGACAGATTGACTCCTTAAAAATAATGTGAAAAATGTGTATAAATACCCAAGTCGTGCCATCATTTTGTAAGTGTGAAAATTGTATAGCTATGAGGAATTTCGGAAGGAGCAGTCTGCATTGTCTGAGGAATTTAGAGAAGGAGCAGAGAAGGAGCAGTAAACTTCGGAAGTGGCAGCAGTAGTATAATTTTTTTTTTTTGTTATGAGGTGACTAAGGTAAACGCAACAACAATAGATGAATTTTTCCCACAGCCCAAATTCAGCAGCAGACCCGAAATTGCAAAGCAGAGGAGTAGCTGACTAAGGTAAAGGAATAGTCAACTGTTGACTGACTGTGGAAATTTCGTGGGAGCAGCAGTTTGAAATATTTTCTTTTTGGTCTTGATCTATCCCAATGAAAATGAAGAGAGAATGAGCTCGCAAAGTATGGTGGACTGAGGAATTTCAGTGGGAGCAGCATAACACATTTTTTTCTGGGTCTCGATTTATGGAAATCCAATGATGAGAAGGTGAAGAAGCTCATTGAATGAGGTTGACTAAGGCTGGAACTCGTGGACTGAGGTATTTCGCTCAACCGAGGAAATAAACTCGTGGGAGCAGATTTTGCACTCACACAATTTTTTGAAGACCTTTTGTTATCTTTTTGAGGAGTAAACAACAGTTTGTTTGGTGCTGGTTTTGTATCACAAACCCTTCTTACAAAATTGAGCTTTCATAGCGTTGAAAACTCTCCAAAAGTTCGAGATTTGTTGCTCTGAAATTTGCAAAGAAGTCATCAGTCAAGGGTTTTGTACAGTCATAATTTTTGCAGCAGAAGTTTAAACTTGTTTTGGCCCTTCCATAGCACAATAAACAATCCTTGAATGTCTCCTCAGCAGTCCCAGGTTTCACGAGTAAAACAATCCTGAATTTGAGTTTTTACACAATCCGAATTGATCATGTTTGAGGTTCTTCACAATGTCTACACAATATTGTGACAGTCCAAATTTGGTGAATCGTTGAAGAGGTCACAGACCAAGTTTTTGAGCCTTCCACGTGACATGGTGTAGGGATTTTTGATTGAGCATAGATATAGTTCGAAGATGCATGAACAATCCAAGTTCTTGGAGAGGGATACAGTCTGAATTTATGAGATTGAATAGTCCAAGTTTTGATAGTGGAGTCGAGCCTTGCACAGTGAGTTCTTGAAGGTTAAACCGTTTAAACTTAAGGCCTTTCACATCAGACACACGCAACTCAGGTTTGTAAGATACACTGCTGGTGCAAGGATGATGATGACTAAAATTGACATATTCTATAATAAATATGGTCTATGCACAGTCAAGCTTGAGAGATCACTATGATGATGATAATGATGTACACAGTGGCATCTTAAAAAGTGGAGTATGTACAGTGATATACATCAATAGAGTAAGTACAGGAATAGTTGTACATGTGTAAGATGATGTACACTTAATGCATGTTATGATGTGATGCTTGTAATACCCCGGTTTTAACCTTGCTTACATTAAATATACATGATACACACATTGTAAATAATCATGGTGCGGAGCTCAGGGCAAAGGCCCCACCATCGATTTAGTTATGTTATGTTTCGGATTGGAATGGTCATCGATGGTATATCGGGACATACGACATATATTAAATTGTGACATCATGTAAATGTGCATTTTAATTAAATAACCCAACCAGCTATGTTCACTGCAACTAAATTGAGAAGGGGCATGATTCCTAAGGATAAGGAAGGGGGGATGTTGAACATTGAGTCATGGGGGAGAAGCCATGTGTCCCACTCTCTTTTGCTCACCACCACCTTAGTTTTTCATTGTTAGTTGGGGCAACGATTTGTTGGCAGAAATACCACTACCACGCCCACGCCTGCTCTCACTCTCCACGACGTGCAGATGGTCTTCCCACTAACCATATCGTGAGTTTGTTCAGTTTCTTCACGTGGATTGAGTTAAAATATCCCCAATTCATTGTTTGGGGGTTCTCCATTCCTTCACACACCGCTTGCTAATCAGAGAAAACATTCTTCCTTTGTTCACGCAGAGTGTTGTATCTTTTTCCATCAATTTTAGACTGCGTATTGTTTTGTTATGTCCATCGTTGATTCGAGGCTGTAATGGCATCAATAGTTCGGTGGGGTTGTGTTTTGTCTTTCCTGTATAGAGTGTAGTCTGTTCTTTTACCCTTTTTTGATCTGTGCAAATTCTATAGCGATTGTATTAAGGATCAATTGGATGCTGTGAGTCCCTACGTTGTGGGGCGGTGGTCTCTTCCACTTTTTTCCTTGGCTGTGTCTTTATCCCCTCACGCACAAATTGAGAATTGATTGCCTTGAGGATCGAGAGTTGTGGTTTCATAGTTGTTGCGGGCTGCTATTTGCCCACGTCTGATTGACTGTGTTTTTCCCCTGTAAAATCTTGAACAGTTGTTAGCTACTTGCATGCAGTGGTTTTGTCCTCGTATTGCATTGGAGTGGTGAATGAGGGCTTGAGGTGCTTGATAAACCTGGTGGGTTGAGAACCACATAGATGGAGCTATTGAGCCAGATTTCTTCTCCACAACCCTTGAATAGCACTGGAAGGGAGATCAAGGTCTGAGGGACCGCATTGCAGAGAAGGGACTGGTTTCCTTGTGTTGGGTGTGTGTGGGTGTTCTAGAAGTCAAGCTGGCTCTAGTGTTGGTTTCTGTAGCTCTTCATTGAGCTCACCACCTTAGCATTTAGCCTTTCCCAACTCTTGGATGGCCTGATAAACCCAACCTTGTTGACTTGGCTGATATGTTGTTCGCCTGATAAACCCAACTGTGTTGGCTTGGTTGAACTGTGTACCCTTGTGGTGTTGTTTTCCTTGGCTATGTGTAAGCCTGTTAGTTCCTTATTCCTTGGGGAATCATTTCTGGCGCGGGGGTGGCAGCGTTGCTGAGAGATTAAAGAGCATGCGGGCCTATGGTTGGGTGGAACGTTGCAGCGACGTAGCTGGTTGCAGAACAAGGTCTCTATAAGATAAGCACTCTTACCTGATTTGTGTCTGCAATTATATTTACCATTGATGAATGATGATATACATATTAAATGCTGATCTGTATATGCATGAGTGTTGATTGATATATTTTTCTTCCATTGTGTATATGAATGATTATGCCTCGTAATATGTTTGGTGTTTTAAGTATCATGCTTCAGCAATATATGTATGTATGTCCATGTTCGTTGGGCTAGATGCCCGGATGATTTGATGTATAGTAGCGTCGTCTTCACTGGTCAGAGGGTCGAGGATGTTACAGTGTGGTATCAGAGCTCTGGTTGCATCATGGGCCTGAATGGGCCATGAAGATGCAGTGACAGAGCTTATGTTGCAGCATTTGGGCCTCAGAGGGCCATGAGAAATAGTTAATAAAGGCAGGTTACCTACTGCCCAGAAGAAACCAAGAGAAATGGGTGAGGACAGAAAAATTCAGAAAATTTTCTAAGTGTTTTGGCTGTCGGCACATTGGAACACTTAGACAGATGGACCACCGATGGCGCAGAAATTCTGAAATTTTTCTAAGTGTTGACTTCATTGACCATTGAAAAATGTTAGTAGTATTCATCGCCGATGAACATCGAAAGGAATTCGTGGTTCAAAGCACCGTCGTTGTAGAAGCCTAGTGCACTAATCCTCCGACGCATACAGGTTCCGCTTACCGATGGCGAGGTGTTTCAATTGTCGATCATAGGAGAATAGTCGTTGGCATCGCCGAAGAATAGAAGATGGAAGAGCCGATGCGGCAGAAGACAAGGTAGGAAGAAAATTCACAATTTTCTCTAAGGCACGAGATCATCGGCCATTAGGAAATGTTAGTGGATCGAATCGCTGATCGAAAAATGTTCAATTAATGAGGGAGAACCATAGTTGCGGCTGTTTAGTCCACTAATTGTCCGATGCCGCAATGAACAACCACTCCAACTGCCGACGAGTGCCCTGTGGAGAACATAGTGACTCTGCTGCCCATCGTTACGACCGTATAAAGAGTTAGCTAATCACCCGAGGTTCTCCGAGCACCGATGTCGAAAAATCCTAGTCGCTCTGACTGCCGACAGAGTCAGGAGCTGCGGAAGACATAGTTCAATTGCGGGCCGTCGTTGCAGAAATCTTAACGACTAACCGTCCGATGCGTAGATCCCGGCCATCGACACAACATGGTTAGTCTATGCTATCGCCAATAAAGTTTGGAATGATAGACGACTGCAGGCCTGATACAACAGAAGGAATTAGAGGTTTAGCCTCCAAAACATCGGGGAGTTAGAAGGGAAGAGACCCGACTTTGAAGAGTATAAAGCCATTGGAAATTTTTTAATGATCGGATCGCCGATCGGAAGCTTAGTCGGTTCGCCCGCGGAAATCGTAGTAAGATTACTTTTTGCCATTGTGCCTGCTCAAATGACTATGCACCCGATGAATAGTTGATTTCCCGCCGGTGCAAATCAGAAGTCTAGTCGTTTTCTCGCTGAAACACTGGAGAAAAATAAATAAATAGACCGCCGATGAGTTAGTTGGCTTGACCCCCGAAATGTCAGAAAAATAGCTGGGAAGAGGTCGGATTGGGCCTAGGGAAATTTGGGTTTTTTGAAGGAATTTCTCAGTGATTTTGCAAGCAGTTTCCAATTGTCTTTCAGTAGGTTTTGGTAGATTTCAGCAGATTGTCCGTGGTCACAGGGCTGAAAAGAAAAAGAGGAAAATTTTGTGTTTTAAGCAAAATTGTGTTTTATGAATTTCCAAAAGAGGAAGGTAAGTAGTTTTGATTTATATTAATGACATGCATCTAACAGTTTGCTACTAACACATTGCAGAATTATAGACAACTTCTAAGAGCAGTATTCCAAGAAGAATAGTGTGGAAAGCAAGAGGTAGTTCATTCATGAGAACCCATGATGGGTATGATGCTCGGGATTCTTATGAGCGAGCAGAAGATGCCATGGGAGAAAATGTCTGTAATGGAAATGATGACATAGAGTCTAATGGAAGGATATTCTAGGGGACACCATTCGAGGTTGTAGCCACCATGAGAAGCTTGGTAAAATCCCAGGAAGAGCAACATCAATTGAATGTTGCCATATTGCAGAGTTTGATAGACTTGCAGAAAAAATAGACTCTGGGTGAGAAGGCAATAAGAGCAGCACCAGGAGAAGGAGCAGGACTTCCAGTGGATCATCTGACTCTGAAGGATCCAGTGAAGATAAAAGCTCATCTTCTCATAAAAAGAAAAGAATAAGGCACCATAGGGATCGCTTGCGAGATGAATTTAGGAAATCTAAACCTCCTACATTTGACGGTGAGATAAAGACGGGACAAGAAGCTGAAGCTTGGCTTCTTGGGATAAAGAAGTACTTCCAAGTACATGATTATTCAGGAAAATTGAAGGAAAGAGTTGCCATATTCAATTTGAATGGATGAGCATCCATTTGGTGGGAACACTTCAAGCAAGTAAAGAGAATCAGTGAAAGGAAACTGAAGTGGAAACAGTTCAAGAAATATTTTAGGCAGAAATACCTCTTTGACATGTATTATGATGACAAGATTAAGGAGTTCCATGAGCTGAGATTGGGACATCAGACCATGGATGAATATGCAAATAAGTTCTTGGAATTGTTAAGGTATTTCCGGTACATCAGAGATGAAACAGTGAAGATCCAACGGTTTCTGAGTGGATTGCCTCAGTCTTACAAAGATAGAATTGAGTTTTATGAACCAAGAACTCTTGAAGAAGCGATAAGGAAGGCTAAGTATTGCTATGAGCAAAGCAAAGGTAAACCTGATTACCATAAGGCATGGAAGGACGAGAAGAATGAGAAGTTTGACCAAAGAAGAAAATGTTTCAAACCTTCTAGATTCAGGAATCAGCAGAAGCAGCCATTACAAGTTGCGAGTAATCTAGTTGGAGTGACAAGTGGAAAGCCTAAAGAGCCACATCAGAATAAAGGTCCACTCAAATGTTGGAAATGTGAAGGACCTCACTTGAGCAGATATTGTCCACTTGAGAACTTAAAGTGCAAGACCAACTTATAACATTCAGGGAGCAGAAACAGTGGGTCAAGTAGCAAGAGTAGTCCCTAGAATTTATGCAGCACTGGAGGACCGCCAGGCAGATCATCAGTCAACTATGGTTGAAGTTGCAAGTAAGATTGTTGAACAATCTGTTTCTATTTTGATTGACCCTGGTTCTACTCACAGTTACATTACTCCTAGAGTAGTGGATATTTGTGCTTTTAAGAAGGTAAAGCATGGAAAAACTTGGCTAGTTTAGCTAGCCACTGGGACTAAGAGAAAGGTCAGTGAATTGGTAGAGAAGTGTCCATTGGTTATGAATGGGTTGAACACTTGTGTATATCTGAATGTTCTACCGCTTGGTTCCTATGATGTTCTCATTGGAATGGATTGGTTAGAATCTCACAGAGTGAATCTTGACTACTATAACAAGACTTTTGAATGCACAGATGAAGAAGGAAACCTAATAGTTGTGAGGGGTATTCCAAAGGTAATTTCAGTAAGACAGGTTTCAGCAATACAGTTGAAGAAGTTATATAGGAAAGGTTGCCAGTTGTATGCAGCTCATATTTTGGAACCAATAGGAGATGAAACTCTTAGGTTGGAGGACTATCAGGTGTTACAGGAATTCAGGGATGTGTTTCCTGATGAGATTCTAGGACTTCCTCCAAAGCGGGACATTGATTTCACCAACTTGTGCCAGGAGCAACACCAGTGTCCAAGACACCCTACAGGATGAGTACACTGGAGATGTTAGAGTTGAAGATGCAACTGCAAGAGTTGTTGGAAAAGAAGTATATCTAACTAAGTGTGTCTCCTTGGGGAGCACCAGTTCTGTTCGTGAAGAAGAAATATGGTACACTCAGGTTATGTATTGATTACAGATAGTTGAACAAGGTTACTATGAAGAATAAATATCCTTTGCATAGGATTGATGACCTCTTTGATCAAATGAGAGGAGCAAAGGTGTTTTCCAAGATTGACTTGAGGTCTGGTTACCATCAGGTGAGAATCAAGGACGAAGACATTCATAAGACATCCTTCAGGACAAGGTATGGGTATTATGAGTTTGTAGTAGTACCATTCGGTCTCACAAATGCACCAACTACATTTATGTGCCTTATGAATGGTGTCTTCAGTAAGTATTTGGACAAGTTTGTTCTTGTTTTCCTTGATGACATTCTTGTTTATTCCAAGAATGAGGAGGAGCATGAAGAGCATTTGAGACTGACATTGCAAGTGATCATGGAACATCATTTGTATGCAAAACTGAGCAAGTGTGACTTCTACAAAGATAGAATTCAGTATTTGGGTCATATTATCTCAAAAGAGGGTATATCAGTAGACCCTGAGAAGATTGAAGCTATTGTGAATTGGCCTACTTCAAGAAATGTGACAGATGTAAGATATTTTATGGGACTTGCAAGATACTACAGGAGATTCATTGAAGGATTTTCCAAGGTTTCATATGCCATCACTTCTTTGCAGAAGAAGGGGATAAAGTTCGAATGGAATTTGAAGTGTGAAGAAAGATTCCAGCTGTTGAAGAATATTCTCACCAGTGCACCAGTATTGAAAGTTGCAGATCCAGAAAAATATTTTGTGGTATGTACCGATGCATGCGGACAAGGGCTTGGAGGAGTCCTTATGCAGGACAACCACATGATATGTTATGAGTCAAGAAAGTTGAAGGAGCATGAGAAGAACTATGCCACTCATGATCTAGAGCTTGCAGCCATAGTACATGCTCTCAAGATGTGGAGGCATTACTTGATAGATAGAAGATTTGAACTCAGGACAGACCATTGTGGTCTGAAGTATCTATTTGATCAACCTACTCTGAATGCTAGGCAAGCGAGATGGCTGGAATTTTTGTGTGAGTTTGATTTTGAAATAAAGCACACAAAGGGAAAAGAGAATAAGGTAGTTGATGCACTCAGCAGGAAGGTGCAGAAAATGCATGTGGCATCTCTTAGTATTTGCCAATCAGATTTGAGGCAGCAGATTGATAATCATGTTGCTGGAGATGAATTGTATGAACAGGTGAAAGACAAATTGCAGCAGCAAGGTCTTGAGAAGAGGTATGAGGGATATAAATTGGAATAATATGGACTTCTTACTTATAAAGGCATAATTTATATTCCAGACGTAGCAGATTTGAGGAGAGTTGTTATGGATGAAATCCATCAAGCTCCGTATTCTGGTCACCTAGGATATCAGAAGACAATTACTACTTCTAGAAAGTAGTACTTTTGGCCAGGAATGAAAAATGACATGGATGAATACATTTCAAGGTGCATGAAATGTCAACAGGTAAAGGTTGAGCATCAACACCCAGCATTTATTGCAGCCTTTGCCAATTTCGGAATGGAAATGGGAAGTTATTTCCATGGATTTTATTACAAGATTTCCGATGATTTGGAGACAACATGATTCCATCATGGTTGTGGTAGACAAGTTGACAAAAGTAGCACATTTTATACCAGTGAAGTCTATGCATAATACTGATGACATTGCAAAGATCTTCATGAAGGAGATTTTCAAATTGCATGGATTGTCGAAGGCAATAGTTTCTGACAGAGATGTCAAGTTCACTTCCAATTTTTGGAAATGGTTGTTTGCAGATTTAGGTACAAAGCTAAACTTCAGCACTGCCTACCATCCTCAGACAGATGGGTAGATAGAAAGAGTTAATCAAGTGCTTAAAGATATGCTTTGCATGTATGTGATGGACAAACCAACCAAGTGGGAAGATTACTTACACTTGGTAGAGTTTGCTTACAACAACAGGCATCCTTGGGGATGAGTCCGTATGAAGCTTTGTATGGAAGAAGGTGTAGGACACCAGTGACTTGGGATAACCCAGTGAATAGAGTTGTGCTTGGACCAGAATTGTTCAAGAAAATGGAGCAAGAGGTAATAATTATTAGGCAGAATCTGAAGGCAGCACATGACAGACAGAAAAACTATGCAGATAAGCATAGGATGAACAGAGAGTTTAGTGTTGGGGATCATGTTTACCTCAGAGTGAAAGAAAAGAAAAGTTCCTTGAAGCTTGGAAGTTGTGCCAAGCTGTCACCTAGATACCGTGGGCCATTTGAAGTGCTTGAAAGAATAGGGCTAGTTGCATATAGACTTGCATTTCCTACTAGTACTAGAGCTCATAATGTTTTTCATGTTTCTTTGCTTAAGAAATATGTACATGATTCTAACCATGTGATAAATTGGGATGTGATTCAGGTGGAACTTGAGGGAGAGTTCCAAATTGAGCCAATGCGCATCCTCGACAGGAAGGTCACAATGCTCCGGAATTGAGCCATAGGGTACATAAAGGTGCAATGGGAGCACTATGGACCTGAAGAGGCTATGTGGGAGCTGGAGGATGCCATGCGATTGGCACATCCATTTTTGTTCAATTTTGCGGAACACTGAGGAGGTACCAGTGTAGCATTTTGTTCAAATTTTGTAAAAGCACCGAGGACAGTGCAATTGAAGGGGGAGGGGAATGTAATACCCCGGTTTTAACCCCGCTTGCATTAAATATACATGATACATATATTGTAAATAATCATGGTGCGGAGCTAAGGGCAAAGGCCCCACCATCGATTCAGTTATGTTATGTTTCGGATTAGAATGGTCACCGATGGTATATCAGGACATACGTCATATATTAAATTGTGACATCATGTAAATGTGCATTTTAATTAAATAACCCAATCAGCTATATTCACTGCAACTAAATTGAGAATGGGCATGATTCCTAAGGATAAGGAAGGGGGGATGTTGAACATTGAGTCATGGGGGAGAAGCCATGTGTCCCACTCTCTTTTGCTCACCACCAACTTAGTTTTCCATTGTTAGTTGGGGAAGTGATTTGCTGGCAGAAAGACCACTACCACGCCCACGCCTGCTCTCACTCTCCACGACGTGCGAATGGTCTGCCCACTAACCAAATTGTGAGTCTGTTCAGTTTCTTCATGCGGAATGAGTTAAAAGATCCCCAATTCATTGTTTGGGGGTTCGCCATTCCTTCATACACCGCTCGCTAATCGGAGAAAATGTTCTTCCTCTGTTCACGCAGAGTTTTGTATCTTTTTCCATCAATTTCAGGCTGCGTATTGTTCTGTTATGTCCACCGTTGATTCGAGGCTGTAATGGCATCAATAGTTCAGCGGGGTTGCATTTTGTCTTTCCCGTATAGAGTGGTAGTCTGTTCTTTTACCCTTTTTCTGATCTATGCAAATTCTACAGTGATTGTATTAAGGATCAATTGGATGCTGTGAGTCCCTACTCTATGGGGGTGGTGGTCTCTTCCACTTTTTGCCTTGCCTGTGTCTTTTTCCCCTAACGCACAGATTGAGAATCGATTGCCTTGAGGATCGGGAGTTGTGGTTTCATAGTTGTTGCGGGCTACTGTTTGCCCACGTTTGATTGACTCTATTTTTCCCCTGTAAAAGCTTGAATAGCTGTTGGTTGCTTGCATGCAGTGGTTTTGTCCTCGGACTGCAATAAAGTGGTGAATGAGGGCTTGAGGTGCTTGATAAACCTGGTGGGTTGAGAACCACACAAACAGAGCTACTGAGTTGGATTTATTTTCCACAACCCCTGAATAGCACTGGAAGGGAGATCAGGGTCTGAGGGATTGCATTGTAGAGAAGGGATTGGTTTCCTTGTGTTGGGTGTGTGTGGCTGTTCTAGAAACTAGGATGGATCTGGTGTTGGTGTCTGCAGCTCTTCAATGAGCTCACCAGCTTAGCATTTAGCCTTTCCCAACTCTTGGATGGCTTGATAAACCCAACCTTGTTGGCTTGGCTGATTTGTTGTTTTCCTGATAAACCCAACTATGTTGGATTGGCTGAACTGTGTACCCTTGTGGTGTTGTTATTGTTGGCTATGTGTAAGCCTGTTAGTTCCTTATTCCTTGGGGAATCATGCCTAGCTTGGGGGTGGTAGCGTTGCTGAGAGATTAAAGAGCACGTGGGCCTACAATTGGGTGGAAGGTTGCAGCGACGTAGCTGGTTGCGGAACAAGTTCTCTATAAGATAAGTACTCTTGCCTGACTTGTGTCTGTAATTATATTTACCATTGATGAATGATGATATACATATTAAATGCTGATTTGTATATGCATGAGTGTTGATTGATATATTTTTCTTCCGTTGTGTATATGAATGATTATGCCGCGTAATATGTTTGGTGTTTTAAGAATCATGCTTCAATAGTATATGTATGTATGTCCATGTTCGTTGGGCTAGATGCTCGGATGATTTGATGTATAGTAGCGTCCTCTTCACCGGTCGGAGGGTCGGGGACATTACAATGCTACACAATGATGCATTGTATGAGGATGATGATATGAAGAATGGTTTGAAGTCTTCTACAGCAGTCACAGATATCCCAGGTAGGGAGTCCAAAGTTTTGATGCACAACCAATGAAAGGTAAGATCACTGCAAACTATATATGATGCATGATGGATCCTAAACACTCCATGATGTTGATGCATTAATGCCCTAGAAGATGATTGATTGATGACAAACTAGTAGACAGGTTAAAGACTTGAAGAAGTAATTGTAACAGGCAGGTTTTGACAGGTTGATTAGAGGGCAAAAATTTGTCTATGTCTTGAGCAAAGGACAAATCAGAATGAATTGACAAGTGACATGATGAGGTGGTAGACAAGTGGTTTGTGGCAAGCAATTATTTTGATGAGTAGACTTTCATGAATAGACCTTGAGGACATGTGCAAACATATGCAGTTGACAGTTAGACATGACCAGTGCCAATGTAGACAATATTGGTAATCTTGGAACCTTAATGATAAGTATTGCCGCAGTGAAGAATAATGAGCAGAGAAGAGGATGAGTAGACCTATGACCAGCAGTAATTATGTGCAAGAATTAATGGACATAATGATATGTTGATAGGGCAGCAGTGCTTGTGATGAACAAATTGATATGATGTGTATGTACAACAGTAAGAAAGGATGATTGTATGATGCTGGCAGCAATTTGATGGACAGAATGATGATGTGGACATAATGATGATGAACAAATGATAATAGGACTGATATGATGTTGATGTGATAGTGAGCTTTAATTGTCTTTCTTTTGAGGTTAGGATACCTCAAACCCTTCTTAGCAGGGTCTAAGAAAACCAAGCAGGTTCCTAGATGTAGAGTAGGTGCTCTTTATATTAGTAGGTGTTGATTTTACCTCATGGTTGTAGCCAGTCCAAAACTAATACAAAAAAATTACAAAATTATATGGTGTTGTGTTCTTTTGTGTTATGGTTCTTGACGATTCAAATGGTTATGATATGTGAATGATGAAGTGAAAGATGTTTATGAAATGATAGTGGAATGATGAATTGGTAGTTAATTGTGACAAGCTAAGAAAAGTTTTAAAATTGGCTTTACATTGATTCACCCCCCCTCTCAGTGTCTAACAAGTTTTACAATGCTGGTTTTAAATCTTAGTTTTTTAAAAAATAAAAATTTATATTTAATTTATAAAAATTAAAAAAATATATATATAATAAAATTTAACCCTTTGAATCATGCAATGCAAACATTAAACATTAAACAAAACAAAATCTATATATATAATAAAATATAACATAAAAAATTAATAATTAAAATTTAAAAGNACAAAACCTGCAAAATCATTAAACAATATAAAAACAAAAATATATACAATATATATATATAAAATAGAGCCTTTCAGCCCTCCATAGGAAACTTGTAAACAATACTCCATGCGCACTGGGTAAATATTCTTCCATGTGCAACCTGCAAATGGTCTTTCATGTGCAACCTGTAAACGCAATTGCAACATTTCTATCTCTCGATCTAAGCATTCATCCTGCCATACTAAAGCCTGCATTAAAATCAATATACCTTCTACAATATGTTGAGAGGATGTTATTACTAGTTTCTCGACCTATCGCTAAAATAGAAAAGGGCTCCGTAACCACCCATAAAATCTTGTTGTAATGTGCTCAAGATACCCTTTACATTGTTAAACAATCAATTCTATTTTAAATTGGCTTCAATAACCTATTTAATCCCACTAACAGACTGGAAAATTTCAATAAATCATAACTGTTGGAAACTAGAGTTTCAGTGTTACAACAAAAAACCTGGCATGATTTCCTATTAGAATGATTGAATTATTACCTATCGTTTCCAGATATCGATATTGTTGCAAAAATTTCGTTGCCTTCTACTAGATGCCCCAGACCTCACGGGTTCTTCCCATGATTCCTGTGGAGAAGTTGGCTTAAAAAATGGAACTAACGCAATGAAATCCTTCAAAATAATATACGCCATTAAGTAAACATGACCTGTCTGCATTAATTTCGTTACACTTACTAAGTAAGTTATGAAATCGGTTGTAATATTGAAAATCGGTTACATTTAACATGCTAATATTTGCCTGAAAATATGGAATGTATAGCCAACTGTCACTTGAAAAATGTAAATTGAATGTTGATCCTCTGTCTTTGAATATGAAATTAACCATATTGGTTGAATGATTTGCCTGGAAGTGCTGAGATTAGATTTTGACTACTGATTTTCTAATCGAATGTGGAACGTGGAGTTGCTGCCTCTTAAAACTCCTCCATCCGCCATCAATTTCCCTGGAATTTTGTAATTACATGCTTAGAATAATGCATTGTACAAGGGTACAAGAGAAGGGATTATTCATATCTACTATACTAGGTAGCTCTTCTAACATCTGAGGCCGTGGAGATAAAACTCAATTTTGATGCTGATTGAGCAATTGCTTGCTTTTATATTTACTTGCAGTCCAGTGGACTAGTGAATGACCGAACAATCATAAGATTTATATATAATATAAGGGTAGGATTTGGGTACAACCTCGGTGGAGGAAGCACTAAACTAAGCTTGATGAGGCATATGTCCAATAAACACACCCTACCGAACCAGACCACGAACAGGCCACATCTTATCTAGAAAGTGTTTCTCCTTGGTTCGTTGGCTCACCTGGCTGTGTATTCTATCTATTGTATACTAATGGATAGGCTACCACCATTCATTATTTGATAGACAACTTGTTGGATTATCACTACGCTTAGCTAAGTCACTGGTGAGTACTCCTGGAAATAAACCATCATATCTTTGTCATCCTAGGATATAACATTTTCTCCAATCCAGAATAGAGAATAATGTTATTTTTAATTCAAAATCTATGCGTTTATGTGTGTGGAATGAGAAATTGTTGATCCTATCACATGATTTGGTTTCTCCATTCTCCTCCTTTTTCATTAATCCAATAATCTACATCCTTGAGAGGCTTTGGGCAATGGATGCGTATTCACTGCTTGATGATTGAAAAATTCCTTGGTCGATAAATTATGTCTTTGCCGAGATTTTTACTAGTCGGATGGAAAGAAGAGCTTTAGTAAGTCTTATTTGAAAGAGGAGCTTTCTTAGTCTAACGAAATGTTTCCTCCAATAGATAAGGAGTTGGAGGTATCTGTAGGAATCACTATAACAAACCCAGTCTTACGCGAGGAGGTGAGGCGAATCAATATATCTCTTCTTTTCATTCTTTAATGGTGGTATAAGGCAGCAAAAAGAATATATGTATAAGCAAAGTGGGAAATGAAAGAGTGGTAAGGTGGCATATCTAGCTACTTGCCCCCACCCTCTCTCCCTATTGCGTAATCATTACATAAGGACGCATTCATCATTTTAAAAGGAGGATGTAAACACTTTGGTTTTTGTTTCAATGTCTTTCTTTTTGTTTTATTGCAAAACGATTACAATTTTTAGAAAAAATACATTCACATAAGAAAATTTAAATCAGTTTATATATATATATATATATATATAAAGAAATTTATCACAATTAAAATGAACATATACAAATTTGTTCTTGTGGTAAATAAATCAAATGTTAAAAAATTATATATAACACTTTTAAAAACTTAAAAATAAAATAAAAATTAAAAACTAAAAACATATAAATAAATAAATAACTAAAAACATTAGGTAATAAATAAAACCATAAAATTATAAATTATAAATTAACCTAGAACCTTCTTAAATTTTATGTCTGTTGCGCCAACTTGTTTTTGCAAGTTACTCAAGAACATGTTTTGACAAGAAGGGTTACTTAACATGCGTTGCCACTTTCAGGTATAAAAGCATTTTATTTATTCTCTTCGACTTGGTTTGTTAAGAACATATTTTTATATATTTTCAATGCTCTCACAAGTTGTTGCAGGGAAATACTAACTTTTTTTTGCAGATTTAAAGACGAACAAATGGCATGTAGAAATAATTTCCAGAATCGTAGAAAGTTTTCAGAAAAATGTTTCATTGAAAGCTTGAAGGAGTTGAGTTTCCCTTGTGTATGTCATGACATTTTCTGCCACAAAGAAGCCTTTCAGAGACCAATTACGCCATGTCATGATTACTTACCCTTTTTTTTTCCGAGATTATCCATCATCCATGTCAGAGTCTACTTTTCACTGCCTTATACATCATGATTTCCCGCATGTCTACCTTTCTGAGTCGCACACATTTTCCTTATTTTCAGTTTATCTTTTTTCTTAAGAATAAAACCATTCAGCTTCCTTTCCATGACTACACTGCTTTGTTATCCTTGCCATAAAAACTGTTTGATCGTGAGATCTTTCATCTATAGTCCTACCACTCATTATGTACAACTCGTGTTGACTGATGTGGGATTCCTTAAGGCCCACCTTTCAACAAGTCTTGCCCCACCGACCTCAGCACATTATCTAGGATAGAGACTAGAGTTCATTTTTAGTACCTTGAGGCTTGCATTCCTTAATGGCAAGTTCTCTCGCTGACAATCATGGGAATATATCAATGTCCCTTTATCGTTAGATCTTGCAAGTGGCTTGACATCATCTCATCTAGTCACACTTTGCAAGATGTATTTAGGTACCTTGGCACTCATTGACATCAATCATTGAGATTGCCTCGCATTGGTTAATGACATTCATCAATGGTAGGTAATCCAATGACTTCTTTCCATGTTCGACATAGACACATTTATTCGCATGGTAAGAATTGTACCATCAAGTTTTGTAGCAGGTGAAGACTATATACTTTGCATGACTCCATCATCAGTTTTACAACAACATACTTCAGCCATATGAGAGTACCACAGTTCTACTTTCAGCTCTCATCTTTTACTTCCTCCAACCAAGCAGCAGTTCAGATCCTTCACTTCACATTCTATTATTCAACAGCAACAGCCACATTCCTATTGCATAAATTCATCAACTTTTTGGGTAAGTGGAGGTATGTTGTTTTCTAATCTTTAGCCATGTAATTTCTTAAATGCTATAAAATGAATGAATTTGGAAAATTCCCTCACTACATTCCCTTTCTCCTTTTCATAAACCTAATACATCTTAATTTGGGGGGGGTGTTATTCATTACCATTTTACATACTCATCATCTCATTTATCCTTAATCAACATGTCTTTCCCAAACTTTGTTGTATATATTGGCATGATTCATAATATGAAGAAAAAGTCTTCCTAATATACATTGATGGTTCATCATTTCTAATGCATAAATATTATGTATTGCAACAAAAATACAAGTAAAATGAGCGAATGTTGTTAACACAAGAACCAACATTTGTTATACCTATGGTTGTCACACAAGAACCAACCATAAGGAAAATTTCTACCACTCATGCATTTCAAATATTGGAATGATTTACTGTTACATACCATCATCATGTAAAGCCTAGCTACAAAGCCAAAAAGTTTTAAAGAGAATCAATGCATAGTTGCATGAGGACATGCAACCAGTCAAGTTGGGGGGAATGTTGAGCCGCAAAAAGACCACATTTTATTCACCTTTCATATACCATTTGTCACCTTATTCCTATCTTATCCTTCCATAAAACCATTAATATTCACCACTTTCATAATAAATATGGGTTTATAATTACTATTTTCCAAATCATTTATTTTTGAGTATTTTGAGTGAATTTGTGGTTAATTATTGAGAAAAATAACATATCTTAATTATACTTTGAAGTTGGATGAATTTGGTGATGTTTATAGGTGTATTTGAAGACTTTAACAAGCTCAAACGTGACCACCTAGCCTCAGATTCGAATTTCATCCTCAAGATGTGGGCTAATTTCAAGGAGAAGATTATGGAAATGTGTAGAGAATATCTCATCCAATATTTGTTGAGGATTTGAAGGGATGAGTTGTAGATTTGTTGAGGATTTGAAGGGATGAGTTGTAGATTTGTTGAGGATTTTGAGGGATAAGTTGAGCGAATAGTGGATTTGTAATTATGATCAGTTATCTTGAATTCTTGTATAAATAGGAGGTCTCTCTCCTCATTTTGGTTAGAGGTCTCTCTAATGGTTTAGAAGTAGAGAATAGTTAAGAGTTAGTCATAGAGTGGATTCTTAATTGTTACGTAATGGAGATGATGCTTAATGCACATCCTTTGATTCTCCCATGTTAATATAGATTTTCAGTAATTTCTTTCTTATGAGTTGTTCATATAGATTTTCAGTTATGTTTTGCTTATGAATTGTCAATATAGATTAGTCGTGAGCTCACAAGTTAATGTCTATTTCTTTATACCAATTTATTTTCATGCAATTTCCTGTTTCCATAAATTAGATTCAATTTCAGTTATAGATTGAGCTCAGCGGCAGTCTGCCCCTGCATATATTTTGTCTGTACCTCACAAGTTTACTCTCTCTTTGGGTTGACAATTAAATCGTTGGATATATGTTATAATTTGTTTAATAATTGCACCAATAGGGTGTAGGTCAACTGGGCTTCCCAACTCATGTACAAACCTCCAAAATTTGTAAGCAAAGTATTGGGATTGATATAAGAGCTCATGGCTTGTCATTACACATGGTTATTAGTTATGCAAACTAGTTATAGAGTTCCACATTCGTTTGATAACTTTCAATGAAATTACTTATGGGCAAATTGCATAACTAACTCGATTTTGACATATGAAAGGTAGAGTTAAAGGTTCAGATAAGGATGTGACATACAGGGACCATATACAGAATAAAAATTAATTTCCCAACAATATCAAACACCATAGAAATCCCTTCATACAATTTTGGTATACAACTCATTCACTATGGGAGCCAAATACACGAAAACTAGTGAATTAGTAGCATGGAATTGTAGGAGTTTCACATATGGTTTTCTTGGATTTCAACCCATAGAGCATAGGGACATGAAATTATAGAGTAACACCTCATACATGACTGTAAAAAAATCGTCAAATTCAGAGAACATCCCTCATACAAATATGTTACAAGACTCATTTAAGATTGAAGCCAAAGTCATGGAAACTAGTGACCCAATGGGATGAGAATGCAAGCTTTTCACACGAGTTTATTGGATTTCAAGCTAAATAGAATATGGACATGAAAGTACATAATACTACATAATATATTTCTTCCCCAACATCATAAAACACATATAAAAGTTGGAAAAGGCCTTGGCTAAAGGAGATTCAAGCTCTGATCAAGGCATGCAAGATACGGGAGGGATTCTAGAAGGGTGAGGCCAGGATAATGAAGAAGTTCAAGGTGGTGGAGGTCCAGAGAAACACCCTGTGAGGGATAACCCAAAGAACCTTCCAACCACATCTAGCAGCATCTTTACAGGAGGTCATGTGCCCATAGCTCAAATGGGGCTCGTGGGTTTTACACCATCAAAGCAATACGATGTGGCATGTTTAGAGGATATTTGTTTTGATCCTAAAATGAAATCTATTACATGGAGGACAAAGAAAAATTTGAAGGTGGGAACTCAGCTAGTGGTGATCACAGCAACAAAAATAACAGTCACAAAGAATGTATAAGAGTACCTGAAGCAATTGGATTCTATGGGCATTGCAAATTCCTATGCAAATGCTCACAATGTGGACAGGCTTATGGAAAACATTGAGCAATACAAGGGAGCGATGGACGAATTGAAATAAGTGTTGAGGAAAGAAGAAAAGATAGGAAGAGAATCCAAAAGGAAATATGAGGCTACCTTATCATATTTTGAAAGGATTCAATAGAGACATCAAATCTTAGAGGTAGAACGGGACAGTTTGAAATCATCATATGAAGAGTTGAGTAAGGAGAAAGGAAGTATGGAAAATAAAGTGGCAGATTTGGAGCTGCAAAAGATTACTATTGAAGGGAAAGCCAAGCATTATGAAACCCAAGTAGCAGCATTAGAGGCCCAAAAGGATTCACTGGAAGTTTTATTAAAAGCAAAAAATGAGCAAAGAATAGATATTGAGCCATTGATGAAGCATGCCCTCATGCTCATAAGTAAAATTTATCAGATGCAACTTCAAATAGCAGATGAGATGTTGAAAGTTCGGCAAGTAGAAACGAGGTTGGAGGAGATTGTGAGTACAACTTATTATTTTTTAGACAGGACCTAGGATATCCTAGAGATTCTTCAAGGACGTTTGACTTGGTTGTAAACAACCAAGGAACCTCCAGCTAATGCACTCATCAAAGACTTAGAGACAGTGAAGCTGGAATATGAACTGATAGAATTTGGGAGTAAAGCTGCAAAAGAATTGGTAAAGGCAGTCCGGATGAATAAAGGTGTTTGCATAGAATTCTATAGAAAGGTGCTCACAACTTACAACCATTGTCAAACATCTGCAAAGAAAAGGTTAGAAGAATTACCTGAGCATGAAGAATATTTAAGACAATTGCAGGTCATATGGCAGGAGGATGAATTGGGTATTCAACGGGTCAAAAGTTTAGATGAGAAGGTGCTAAAAATGGTAATAGCCCAGGTAGCAATGAGCAATCATCTATTGGAATATCAACTTCATTTGATTCCAGCCAGAGTGGTAAATATAAAATCCCAAGTTGCCAAACACGACGTCACTATCAGATTCCTATAGCCATCAGGGTTTGAGACCATAGCGACAGATGCTAATATTTGGAAGAAATTCATAAATGATGTGGCTGGGTCCACTTAGCATGTTTGTTTTATTAATACATTTTTGTAATATTATACTTTCCTAAGTTAGCGAGCCCACTAGGGGAAAAAGGCATTTTTTTGTAACTGATTTGTAAAAGAAGCCCAAAGGGCAAGGAAGACCCAGAGACATTTGAAATTGTATAAATAGAGATCAAGTCGATAGGGAAAATTATCTTTTTCATGCTATCTTTTTAAAAAGTTATTGTAAGAAGAACTACTTCCTTTTATAATAAAGAAGTCATATTTTCTGTTGGAGAAGGTGCTGTGAAGTCTCAAATGCATGATGTAGATTGGTTGAATGTTGAATTACTTCCGTTTCATTTTTTTCTATGAATAGTGATATTGTTCTAACTTACTAATTATTTCCACGTTATGAATGATTTCCTGTTTATTTTTTGAAACTTACGCAGTATATTGAGTAATGAATGTTTTAACTAACAATGAGCTATCTCTTTGTTGATCTTTCTACTTACATTAATGTATTTTGAATTATGAACAACTATCTGTAATATTCTCTATGCATTTTTTATAGTACATTACTCATCATTAATTACAATCTTTCTCCCTAGGTATAGGTTATATAGAATTAGTTAGCATTAGCATAAGTTTTTCTTTGTTTATGATTTAGAAGCGAAAGAGGTAAGAACCTACGCATCACATTGTGAACTCTTCGTTATCTCTATCGATTGCATTTAATTAGGAACTTGCATATCATATATAAAGATAAAATTAAAAAATACACTTAAACAGTGGACTGGGCCGCAACCAGTAAAATAAGCTTTAACCGTTACTTGACTTACGGTAGTCGGACCGTAAACTGAACGGATTCCCCATACCAAAAAATAACGAGCTAATTGGGAATGCTTATTGGGGAAAATCCCTACTGTTGTTCCCTGGGACTTTTTCAGGCCTCAACAAGGTGTTAACATCCTCAAAATGTAGCTTGGCCAGCTTCGACAGTATGTCCATCAGCAAGGGTACACCAGTACGGATTCAGGGTGTCTCTAAGGAGGAGTGCACTTTCTGTGGAATATTTACCTCTAGCGCCTCTTTCCTCCTTAGCCTAACATAATGTGGTAACATGTTATTCTCTTTAATGGTGGCACCCACATCCCTGCGTGGTGGAGAGTCTGGTGCGTCCTTCCCCGGCATGTGCTCAACAAGCATATCCATAGTGGCCTTAGCCTTACACTTCTTAGATATATTCATCCTTGATGATTTTGGAACCTCTCTCGATGGTACGAGTCATGGACCTGTAACAGGTGGATTTTGAATAGGGTTCGGCATGGGGCCCGAACTAGAGGTTGGAACAGGAGCCAAACCAGCCGCAAGAGCTGTCTGCTGTCTTGGTCGTGCCATCATTTCTAATTCTTGTTCTTGCTGCTGGACCTTTGGAAACACAATTTATTCTTTGAGAGAACACGATGAGGCGATAGTCACATTATATTGCTCACTAGCATTAGAAATCTCAATAACCATTAGCTTCGACTCTCAATCTCAAGCTCTGGTTCGCTCTAGTTCTCTATGTGCACATAAAATAATTCTTGTCGCTCAAGCCTCGCATTTATAGGGATGTGCCTGTCCTGCATGCAGTTATTTGGTGGCATATTAACGTCTTGTCAATCACATGGGATTCTCCTTTGACGCATTCCTCATCAATTCACCTACTCGATTTCTAAGATGTACTTGTCAAGACAATTATGGCAGTTATGACGGAGATGAATGATGGGAACAAAATGCACATCATGATTCTTCTCGAACTCATTGAAATAATGATGCTTCACTGTCATAACCTCCTATATCATTTCGAGTATCGAGGATTTAATGACGGCCAGTTGTCATTCCCGCTATTTACTATGATTTTCTTGCTTTCGTCGCAAACGTGCGATAGAACAGTTTCCTTCCATTTTTTTCTCTCTTTTTTTTAAACACGCATGACACGACCTTACCTAGAAATATCGTGGCCATCATAGTAAGGTTTCAGGCAACTGCCATTTACCATACCTACGACACATGTTCCATCTATCTTTTGCAATTTTACTGTGCTCGCATTAGTGATGTGCGTGATCAAATATGGACCTAGCCAATGCGTCTTTAACTTCCTTGTATGTTTGAAGAATTTACTATCATACAGTAAAACAATTCCTTAGACTTTGAGTGGCTTAATCCTGATATGGCGATCATGCCATGTTTTCTTTCTTTGCTTCTCTATGCTTTGACAAAATCCTACGACGAAGCGTTCCTCTTCCATCTGAATGAGTTGCGACAACCTTTTTTTGACATCATATCCATCGGTAATTTTTGTCAGTGCAATAATCTGTAGGCTTGACACAATGTACTCCATAGACATAACAACTTCTTTTCCATACACTATTCTAAATGGAGTGTGCCCTGTTAGTCGCTTGCAAGTTATGCGATACGCCCAAAGCACAACTGAAACTTTTTTATCCTAATCATCTCGGTGCACACTACACACTTTGGTTAATGCATTCTATAGAATCTTGTTGAACGATTCAACCATTCCATTCTCCCGAGGATGATAAGGTGTCGTCTTCTTGTGTTGAATCTGGAACTCTGTAGTAAGCTCAGCAATCATTTTTTTAACAAAATGTGTACCTTGGTCACTGAGCAGAATTTTCGTATAGCCAAAACTGGTCCCCACATTTTCAAATAAAAACTTCATCGCAGTCACAATGGTGCAATATTTAACAAGCGGGGCTTCAGCCCATCTGGTTAAATAGTATGTCGCAATAATATTGTAGCACACACCAGTCCTCTTCCTTGGTGGAATGATCGGTCCAATGAAATAAATGACCCACTTGTCGAATGCTTGAAGGGTTAATTACGATGCAAGCGGCATTTCATCGTGACGCGACGATTTTCTTGTTCTCTCGCAGATATCATAGCACCGACAAAAGCTCTTAGTATCCATATGTATGGTTGGCCACCATAGTCTAGCTTGCAATATCTTGCACACAGTTTCCTTTCCATCATAGTTTCCTCTTGCGACACCGAAATGTGCTTCACTCATTACCCACTGTTGCTCATAGTAAAAAACGCAGCGTCATAATATTTCATTCGTTCCCAACTTATATATATGGCCCACAATCAAAGTATAATCAGTAGCTTTGATGACCAAATGTTTCTTCTACGTAGTGGACAATCCTTCAGGTGCATAACCTGTACTCAGGAAGTGTATGACAGCGTTAAAATCCTTGGTCTAATCCTCCATCATGGTGATTGCAAACAATTGCGCGTCGAGAAAGTTGTCCTCCATACTGGTTGGTTCTTCACCACTTTCTATCCTCGACTAGTGGTTAGGTTCGACATTCATTCGACTGGGTTTAACTATGAAGTCAAAGTCAAATTCCTAAAACATAAGGAGCCATCGATAGATATTCCCCCCCATCACTGGTTTGTTGACCAAGTATTTTAAAACCAAATGGTCAGTGTACATTTTGAAATGTCCACCCAATAAGTAGTGTCAAAACATCTGAAGCGCATAGAACATGGCGATGCCTTCTCTCTCTGGCGTTGTGTAATTTTTCTCTGTCATTGACAGTTTTTTGCTAGCAAAAGAAATAGGGTGGTCAAGCACACCCTCAACTGGTTGTGTCAAGACTATGCCGAGCGCGACAGAGGATGCATTGACATGAACATGGAACTCCTTCTTCCAGTCCTAGAATACAAGTATAGGCGTAGTGGCCATCTTATATTTTAATTTATCCAAGCTTTCCTAACAAGGCTCCATAACTGAAACTTTGCATCTTTCTTCAACAGTTTCTCCGTAAGTGCAGTTATCTCTGCATATCCTCTGATAAATTTTCTATAGTAGCCTGTGCATCCTAACACTGATATGAGTTGCATGATTGATGTAGGCGGTGGTAAATCAAGGATAATCACAAATATCATTGGTTCAACCAAAATACCGTCGCGACATATGACATGACCCAATAGTACACCAAATGGTGTGCAAAAAATACATTTCTTGGAATTAAGCACGATAGGATACTAGAAACAATGGCCCAGTATCATGCACAGACTCTCAATATAGTCTCTTACTAGACCAAAAACAATCCAATAATCAAAGTAGACCTCACAAAATTTATGTATGAAACCTTTAAAAGCAGAAACTACTATTCTAGAAAAAATAGCAGGTGCATTCTTGAGTCCAAAGAGCATTACCGTATATTGATAGCATCCCCATTCTGTGACAAAGGTCATTTTGTGGCGATCCTCCTTCGTGATTTTGAGTTGATGATAGCCAGAGAATCCATCAGTGAATGAATGCATCTCTTGCCATCCGACGCTTTCAAGTACTTCATCTATAAACGGTGTTGGAATGGATCATGTAGGAATGTGTCATTCAACTTCCTTAGGTCAACACAGATCCTGAATTCACCTATTGTCTTCATATCCTTGATCACTATAGGGATGATCCACTCTGATTCCTCAATAGGTTCAACTATCCATGTGTCGAGCATATGATCCAATTCTGCTTTAACCTTCTCTTTATACCTTGGATTCAACCTATAAGGTCATTGCTTGACTGATTTAGCATTTGGTTTCAGGGGTGTTTTCATTTCTCCTAGGTCCCCTATTATTTCCTTCATCTCCAAGAAGTTGGTAGGGAATAGGTCTTGATACTCATGCAACAAGTATGTTTTCTTTGCTACCATCCCATCGTCCCAATAATCTCCTATATTTGCAAACTTTAGGTTCTTTGGCAAGCCAATGTTCACTTTCTTTATTTTTAGTGGCTTAAGGAATTGGTCGCTTGAAATACCACTTCCTTCGACTTCACGCATATGCTCCAAATCTAGTATGTTTATATTAGTTGGATCATCATTTGGCTCTCCAACCATGTTGTAACAATCCATCCATTGCTGGATGGTCGCGCTGCACTGGTGGGAACTTGCCACTTCGATAGGGATTTCAATGAATATCTTTTCCCTGATTGTCTAAAGAGAAGTATTAATTGTAGGTTGCTGATCAACAAATCCAAAAGTGTGTGTGAGCTGCTTAGCTAGCCCTTCCCAATCCTGAGTTCCTCGTCACAATTGCATGGATGTATACCAGCTTCTGGGTGTCATTTCCAATGTATGAATGAAATGATGGGCCCATTCCTGTCGTGAGTATTCTGTAAATGCTATGCGACACTGATTAATGTGATCGACAGGGTTTGACAATCCTTTGTATTTCTGACTCATGAAATTGAATTCTTCATTGAATCTAACTTCCAGCAATCTTCTACACTATGGCCATTCTAATATGGATTGATTATGTGTACCCCACTATCTAGAAGGCGTATCCTTCAACACATAGTCCAATGCAGACAAGTGCTGTGGTTTTGTTACCAATCCTTCAAGCTCGGTGAGGAAGGTCGCGAGGTTAGGTAAGCCCTCATATGTGGGTAACTCCCTCAACTGATTCTCCACCCATCGCATTGACTGGGTAACTCTTGCGCATCTCCTAATAGAGACTTGATGCAATCTATTTTGCTAATTCTCTAAGGCCTCTCTTGAGTCGGATGTGCAGGAAATAACACTCTTCCAGCTCAGGTTTCCATCTGCTATTGAGTTGATGTAATATTCTTGTAAGATAGTGACATTATAGATATGGTCAAGATAATCACCCTATCCCTGATTGTAGACAGGCTCAATGTATATTTGTCCCTCTAAGTGATCAATGGGTAATACTACCCTCATATCATTATCCTCAAACGAGAGAATCCTTTTCTTGAAATTGATAATGGTTTGATTATCTATAGCCCAATCTATCCCCAAAAGCACAGGATATGGGTTTGTGTCACCGACAATGTTAGTGAATTAAAAGTATGCAAATGTGTACAACCCATCAATGCCAACAGGGACTTGACTCAACCTACCAATCAGTAGGACCTTCACCTGATTTGAAAGATGCAACTAGAGAGGGGACCAGTCGAAGCGTGGCTTTCCCATGCTCTCCCAAGTCTGTCGCGTCAAAATATTGATGTTTGAACCTAGATCTAGAATGATGTAATCCATGTCATAATCCCTTATCTACACAGTCATTCTTAACTCGCGGATGATTTTGAATTTATTCTTGACATGGTTAACCTTTCTTCCATGTTGTCACTCTTCTGGGGTTTCTTCTGTCAGTGCTTGTAGTCCTGCATTAACATCTTAATCTTGAATTAGCATTAAGAAACTTGACATAAATGACTTAAGCTTACTAACCTTTTTCATAATTGGATTTTGGAATAGCTGTTGGAAGTGTTCAGGAATCTCCTTGACTTCAGCTGATGTCGACGGTTGTTCTTTATCCACAACTTTGGTCGCACATCCAAAAAGAATTGCTTCTACTTTTGAACATTGAATGGTACTTTCTTCTACGCTGCGAGTCTCACCTGCGGTTGTGGTTACAGTTGTTGTTGTGGTATATCCTGATCTACTCTGGCTATAGTACCTCCTCACATTACAAGAGAAACACTCATCTCATCAGCAATCATCTGAACGTTTAAGTTAGTATTTTGATTCATATTTGGTTTCGGTGTAGGGTTAGGACCTACAATGGTTCGAGCTTGCCACTTCGCAATCAACCGAGGACATTGTTCCACATTGTGGTCCTGTGCTTCGCAATATGAACATGTCTTTGTAGGCTCTTGAAAATATCTAGCATAATAGCATGGTTGTACATAGTTATAGCATGTAACCTGACCTCTTCATCTACCAAATCCTCCTCCTCCTCTACATCTAAAATTTCCCCCCGCCCCTTCCCNAAAATATCTAGCATAATAGCATGGTTGTACATAGTTATAGCATGTAACCTGACCTCTTCATCTACCAAATCCTCCTCCTCCTCTACATCTAAAATTTCCACCCGCCCCTTCCCTAAGGGTGTGGTTGCTGCTGTGGGTATTGATTCTGCTGGTATTGCGGCTGATATGATTTTGTAGCGCATACTGATTTTGATACTAGTTTGGTGGGAAAGGCATAGGATGGTAGTGCAGTTGTGTTTGTTCAGCCTAAACCTATCCATCATTCTTCATCAAGTAGGTGTCTACCATCTTTTCCTTTAAGAGTTGGTATGCTCTGCAATCCTTCTCTTCCTGCCCCACTGACTTACAAAATTTACAAAAAAGATTTGCTGGGGTACTTAAAATATTTTGTAAATATAGACACTCCTCGTATCAATGTCCTCTAGTCTAGAATAT
This sequence comes from Pseudotsuga menziesii, assembly GCA_001517045.1. Classification (NCBI taxonomy): domain Eukaryota; kingdom Viridiplantae; phylum Streptophyta; class Pinopsida; order Pinales; family Pinaceae; genus Pseudotsuga; species Pseudotsuga menziesii. The sequence continues at coordinate 265,706 of LPNX010578705.1, read as the reverse complement.
GCGACACTAGGGTAGTCTATGGGAACTCAATGGGTTTGGTGCACCCGATGAGATATAGTTCATGTACGTCGAACAATTATTCTTGGTGTGTCCATCCATTTTTCATTTTGTACACCATAAATCCTCTTGGGATTCCTTTCCTTTCTTGATATCCTAACGCTGTATCATCATATTAGCTAGCTGTGAATGAATCTACACCATTTCTGCGTCACCATTTCTGATTGGTGAGGCTTCCAGCTTTATTGCTAATTCTAGTGCTTTTGTCTGCGATTCGATATTTTGTTGCATTAATGGGCCTCGGATGTGTGGTAACAGCACGACAATAAACCACTCTTTATGATGCACATCTGACATCTGGAAACTTACTTTGGCCATCAATTTTTTCAACCGCTGGTCAATGTCCCATACAGACTCTTCCAATGATTGTTTTATCTCCTTGATATCGGTGATACACAGTGAATCAGATTTAGGTTTTCTGAACTCACAAATCATCACAAGTTGGATTTCTTCAAGGGTCTTCTATGGGGTTTCTAGTGGTACTATGCAGAAATTCATAAACCATTCCAGCGCATGACCCCTCAGAGATGTGATCATTTGCGCTTTCTTTAGGCGCGTGTTATGAATTAGGAAAACCATCCAAACAACTTGACAGAGGAGGCAATGTTGCTCTGGATCGTCTGCTCCATTCCCATTCAATGTGGGTAATCTAATATCATGCCCAGCCACTGCGTTGGCATCGAGGTTGTCTGATGAATAATTTAAGGGAGGTCTATCCTCTTGCGCACTAATCCTAGTACTAGCACTATCAGTATTAACAACTCTTTCAGGAGCATTAGAGGAAATTTGAGGTCTAAAATGGGCCTTATAAGAAAAAATTCCAACAATAAGTTCTTGTGAATTGGAATTCAAGAACGAATAGAATTTCAATAAAATGAGTCAACCATAATGGTTGAATTGACATATTTGTCATAAAAAAACTACTTTTTTTGTTCGTATTTTCGACATATCTCCCTGTTCTTTTACTAAAATTTCGATCGGGAGAGATTGTTGGATGTGGAATTTGATTCTACATCCAACGAGTACCCACACTGCATACTTTTGATGGACACCGCTACCCCAAAAACAAGAAATACTTGAAAAACGTGATGATGACATGATTACGGGTCCTAGTTATGGAACCATTTGTTGGCCTCTTTTCCTCATTTACATGGCCTTGGTTCAACAACAACAAGAAACCATGAAAACACCCAAGATTAGTCTGCAATACCCATGAAGTAGGTGTAGTCTCACCTGAGATATCGTAATGTGTAACTTCCAAAACCATGTTTCTGTAGTTAGTGAGGGAGTATAGTTCCTTGTCACGTGACCAAGGCACTCGATAGAGGTGGAGGGATGGATCCTTTCACTACTTGATAGAGGCGCAACAGTGCCCCACAACCAGCGTGTGATGCAACCCTGTCCATAACACCCTTAACACCTAGTGCAATAGTGCGATGTAGCTGATTTCCTTAAAGTAAATGATTGCAATGCGACTTGTATGGTGACTTAACAGTGTTTAAACATGAAATAATACACAATTCTCTATAATGCTTTAGTCATTCATTTATTTACTGCATTCATCAATATTGCGACATTCATTCACATGATAACTATAAATAATGGAAGATAATCAGACATTCAACATTGACATTTAGACATTCAACCATTCACATTCACCATTCAACATTCACCAACACAGAAAATAATGAAGAAACCCATCTAGGAAAAAACACCAAGGTGCTCTTCATTTGGCATGAGAAATATAGGTAGCACCTTCTAGTCTGCGAATTACAGTATGTTCTTAAGATATGTATTTTAGCTCAACTCTTCTTTCTCTCATGCTTTTTGGTTTATTGCTTCTATCTCCTCCTACTAATCTGGACACAGCTTGGATCGACTCTTCTACTCTACTATCTGCACACTCAGTTGCAGATTAACTCCTACAAAATGGTATGCGCACTCAGCTGCAGATCTACAGATCAAAAACCTACTACTATCAGAGTCCTCTCTGATATGAACTTAGTAGAAACTAATACTAACTCATTGAAAATGAAGCTAACCCTTATACAGAGCGGGTTCCTCCTATTTATAGTTCTTACAAGACTGCGCAAGGTCAACTGAGTACAACTCATTTATTACAAACTCGAGTAGCTACAAAATATATTCTATTACATTAATGTTGGCCCATACTGCAAAAGTCCTGCATTACATTAACCACAGCCATAACTAGCTGCGAAAACGTCTTTCAGCCTGCTTGTACAGGCCATAACTAGCCGCAAAACTGTGCTTTAGTCTTCTGCTGGCTCGTCCTTCTGCAGTCTTCCTTAACTTGCACATGTTTGGCTTTTGTTAGTTTTTACAACATTAAGCTAGCATATCATTAGGATCTTTAACTGAGAGAACAACAAGCACAACAATCAAACACAAGAGACAATGAACACAGTGTTTTTCCTCAGGGAAACCATAAATGGAGAAAACCCCGCAACTTCCTCAGAGATAGGAATCAGCACCAAAGTGAAACCCAAAAAAAATAGGACAATCTCCCAATAGTAGCAAGCTCTTTCCTCTAGCCCCAGTGTCTTTCTCTTCCTCAACTATGCGCTACAATTTAGTGTGTATGAGTTGTGTTCTAAATAGAGATTCCAACTCTCTATTTATACTAATCCCGACATGACTAAAACCCTACTAGGGCTGGCCTCTCTAGGAGAGTCTAATAACCCTAGTGCCCCGAAATTACGGGGACTTTAACCCTTAGACAATAGGAGGGTTACCCATAATGACTTGACATGACTTGTTTACATTATTGATTCTCTCGATTGAAACATCGGGGCATGACATGACATAAGAACATCCTAGAATAAACATCAGGTTACAATAGATAAGAAATACAAGTGAATACATTCTGAATTTACAATTACATTAACACTCCCTCTTAACTAGGAAGGTATTCTCTTGACACAATTTTCATCACTGGTCTTCTTCTCTGGGTCTTCTTGTCATCTGCATCTTCAAGTCATCATTTTCTTCAAGTCTTCTTTGTCTTCAAGTCATCTTCATCTCTGGATCTAGATCATCACTCGATTTGGATCATCATCACTGGATCATCTTTGTAGCATCATTCCTAGATCTGGATCATCACTTGATCTAGATCATCTCTGGAGCATCATCTCTGGATATGGATCATCACTCAATTTGGATCATCTCTACTAGATCATCAATACTGAATCTTCACAGGTGCTATCTCATGATTATTCTCGTCACAGGAAGTTCTACAGAGCTAGCCCTTTTTCATGCTGGATGTAGGCCTAGCCACCATGTAGGTATTTTCCCAACACTTACATCTGATCATGTAGGAAATAACCTATAATCATATCATAAAGGAATGCCCATCACTCACATCTGACCATATGGTAACAAAGCCCACAACCCTATCAGAAAGGCCCAGCACTTACATCTGATCAACCAATGATCGAAGAAAGGCCTAGCACTTACACTTGGCCATGCGAGGAACTAATCCTCCATGCCAAAAGGCTCCTGCACTTATATATGATCAACCAATGATCGAAGAAAGGCACAACACTTATATCTGATCAACACATGATCAAAGAAAGGCTCAACACTTATATCTGATCAACACATGATCGAAGAAAGGATTTGCACTTACATTCGACACATACAAGGAACCAATCCATCTGCATGTTCAAAAAGGCGTGCACTCACATCCGACCTGGTAGGAACCAAATCCTACACCCTCGTCAGAATGGCCCCCAGTCCCAGACTGAGCTACCTGGTAACTGACCAAGCGCCTCCATTCTCCAGGAGAATGGCAGTTTCCCTTACATTTGTCCTACTCGACAGAATGGCCAGCACTCACATCTGAAATGGGAGGAACCTAATCCTTTAACCATGTTAGAATGTCTCAACCCTTATATCTGACCTGCTCGTCAGAATGGCTCTCTCGATCCTAGACTGAGTGTTCTTGGTAACTGACCAGGTACCTCCATTCTCAGAATGGCATTCAACACTCATATCTGACATGGAAGTAACCAATCCTCTCGCCATGATAGAATGGCTTAGCCCTTACATCTGACCTGCTCGTCAAAATGGCTATGGGATTCATCACTTTCCCTTGGAGGAAAACTTGATCTGGAGAACACCAAGCTTCTCCCTGAAGTACTTGAACTTCACCCTTGCTAATGGTTTTGTCAACACATCAGCTATCTGTTCCTCCATTGCAACATACTAGAGCTTCACTGCTCCCCTCCGCACCATATCCCTAATATAGTGATACTTGATCTCGATATGCTTTGACTTGTCATGGAACACTGGATTCTCTGACAACTTCATGTAACTCTATTTGTCAGAATGTATACAAGTAACATCCATCTGGAGATCAAATAAATCAGATAGTAGCTTCCGCAGCCATACTGCCTCACAACTAGCTGAACAAGCTGCGACATATTTTGCTTCAGCTATACTCAGTGCCACACAGGATTGCTTCCTGCTAAACCAAGAGATCACACCTGATCCCATACTGAAGCAACACCCTAAAGTGCTCTTCCTACCCAATCTGAATCAACATAAACCTCCAGGTTAATCTTCTGATTCGCCTCGTACTTGAGCCCATAATCAATTGTACCCCTCAGGTACCTTAGAATATGCTTTGCAGCAATCAAGTGAACATTTCTTGGATCTGTCAAGAACTAGCTCAAGGTGTTCACATCAAAGCAAATGTCCGGTCTTGTGTTCATCAGGTACATCAAGGACCCAATCATCTGCCGATACATCGTAGCATCAACCAACTCGGATGAAGAATCGCTCAATAGCTTCAGGTTCGATGCCATAGGTGTGGCCATAGCCTTGCATTCCATCATCCCAAACCTCTTCAGGATCTCTACTGCATAGTTCCCTTGTCCAAGGAAGATTCCATCCGCACTTTGCCACAACTCCATACCTAGAAAATAGTGCATCATATCCAAGTCCTTCATTTCGAACTTGGCAGCAAGCTTTCTCTTCGTATCAGCAATCAACCCATCCATACCTGTCACAAATAGATCATCTACATATAGTAGAAGCATCACGGGGTTGCCATCTTCAACCTTGTAGTAAAGGTTGGAATTTGCTTTACTCTTGGTAAATCCCAAGCTGGATAGAAAGCTGTCAATTTTGCTGTACCATGTCTTGGGTGCCTGTTTCAAACCGTACAGGGATTTCTTCAGTCTGCACACATGAGACTCCCTGTCATGTGTCTCAAACCCAAGTGGCTATTCTACATACACTTGTTCTTCTACTACACCATTAAAGAAAGTAGTCTTGACATCCATTTGGTGTATCTTCCATTTCATTACTGCAGCCAAAGCAAGTACTGATTTGCATTAGAGGAAATTTCAACTCAAAATGGGCCTTTTAACTTTTATTCAAATTTCATGTCATCATGTGTTAGCCAATGAAATTTCTTTAAATTTGAAATACCGTATAGGTGTTAAACACTTTTTTAATATAAATTTGGGGATAGGTATCATAAAAAAAACTACTTTTTCTGTTTGTATTTTCGACATATCTCCCCGTGTTTTTACTCAAATTTCGATAGGGAGAGCTCATTGGATGCAGAATTAAATTCCACATCCAACGAGTACCCACTCGGCATACTTTTGATGGACCCCGCTACCCCAAAAACAAGAAATACCTAAAAAAATGAAATGATGATGTCATCATTTCATTTTTTCAGGTATTTCTTGTTTTTCTGGTAGCGGGGTCCATCAAAAGTATGCCGAGTGGGTACTCGTTGGATGCGGAATTAAATTCCGCATCCAACGAGCTCTCCCGATGGAAATTTGAGTAAAAACACAGGGAGATATGTCAAAAATACAAACAAAAAAGTAGTTTTTTCTTTTCTTCCTCCAAAATTAAGAAATATTATTTTATTATTTTAACTATTATTTTACTAGTTCATTTTAGGAGGCCCATTTTGAGTTGAAATTTCCTCTAATGATGGAAGTGTATCTGGCTATAGGAGCAAAGGTTTCTTCATAATATATTCCTTCCTTTTGTAAGAAGCCACGAGCCACAAATCTTTCCTTATATTTCTGTATGCTACCATCTGCAACATGCTTGATCTTGTAGATCCATTTGGAAGTTACAAATGACTTTCCTTCTGGTCTTGGGACAACATCCCAAACATCGTTCTTCATGATTTATTGATATTCTTCGATCATCGCATCCTTCCATTCTTTTCTTTCTACCGCTTCTTCATAACTGGAAGGTTCTTCTTTGATAAAGTCACATAGTAAGGCTACATATCCGGAGCAAGATCTGGTTCTCTTTCTTTCTCTGCGATTCTCTTCTGGAGCCCCATATCTTTCCTCACCTTGGATAATTTCACGTACCCAAGCAGGTTTCCTCTTATGAGGATTCTTTTCCTGAGGTGGATCTACAGGTCTTTGTGGTTCTTCAAATTCTCGATCTTCTTCTTGAATTTCTTCATTCATGGTTGTATCATGAATTCTAGGAGCTTCGGATTCTTCAGGTTCTTCAGCAGGTCTCTTTCTGGATTTGTTGTAAGCTGTGTCTTCATCAAATGTTACATCCCTGCTGATGTCGATCTTCTTGTATCCTGGGAAGTATATTTTGTAAGCCTTCAAGCTTTCAGAGTATCCCACAAATATTCCCTTATTTCCTGAAGGATCTAGTTTTGTTCTCTTCTCTTTTGGAATGTGTATGTATACTGAACAACCGAATATTCTGAGATGGCTGACTTCTGGTTTCTTACTGGAGAAGACTTGTTCAAGAGTCTTGTTCTCGAGTACTTTGTGTGGAGTACAGTTCCGTACATACACTGCTGTTCTGGCTGCTTCTGCCCATAGGTGCATAGGAAGATCCTGATCATGAAGCATTTCTCTTGCAGCTTCCATGATGGTTCTATTCTTCCTTTCTACAACCCCTTTCTGTTGTGGATTGTAAGGAGTGGACAACTCCCTCTTAATCCTTGAATCTTTGCATAAGTCTTTGAATTCATTTGATGTGAATTCTCTACCATTATCTGATCGAAAGGTCTTGATCTTCTTTTTGTGTGGTTTTCGATCAAGGCTTTGAATTCCTTGAATTTGTTGAAAACTTCATCTTTGTTCTTCATGAAGTAAATCCATGTCTTCCTAGAAAAGTCATCAATGAAAGAAACATAATATACATACCTGCTTAGTGAGCTTGATGACATTGGTCTGCATACATCGGAGTGGATGATTTCCAAGATTCCTTTTGCCTTTCTTTCGCTACTTGGAAATGTCTTCTTTGCATTCTTCCCCTTTGCACATCCTTTGTAGACCCTTTCATGTTTTGCTTGAATTTCTGGAAGACATTCAACAACTTTGCTTGCAAGCGGTAGTGCTTTGTAATGCACATGTGCAAACCTTCTATGCCATAGTTCATTTGGCTGTACTGTGTCATGGACCATAGCTTGTTCTAGGTGGCCCTTCAGCTGTATAAACCTCCTTATTGTTCTCCAATCACTATTTCATTGTTAACAGTCTTTCTTCTTGGCCACATCATGACTTGACCATCTATGATTGCAACCCTTATGCCTTTTGCATCCAGTGCCGATATGGATAGAAGATTCTTCTTTAATCTTGGTACAAATAGAACATCCTTCATTTTCATAGACTTTCCAGAGTCTAGCTTGTAGGAGGATTCACCACTACCTTTTATAGGATATTGGTAGTCATCCCCAAGTTTCACCTTATGAGGTGAATTATGTTCGGATAGTTTCTCAAAGGATTCTTTGAAACTTGTCATGTGTTTGGAAGCCCCACTATCAATAAGCCAATATTTGCTTCCATGAGTGACAGTTCTCGTGAGAGCGAAGATCAGAACATATTCATCTTCACTTGAAAAGTCTTCACTTTCTTGTTTTACTCTCTTCCTAGGAGGATCATCATCCTCAGCAGTGTGAGCATGATGTCTTCTTTTAGAGTTCTTCTTTTTCTTGGATCCATTCTTATTCTTGGGACAATTTTTAGCAAAGTGTCCTATGTATAACATCTGATTTTGGATGGATCCCTTCTCATAAAGTTATTTTTCTGATGAGAATGCTTACCTTGGTGGTGATGATTTTCCCTTCTTCCTTTCTTGGAGTGTACTATGAGAGCTTGATCTTCACTTCCCATCTTCTCTTCTCAAGCAACTATTCAAGCTTCTTCTTGAAAACATTCTTCCCATAGTCTGCTGAACTTGACCAACTTCTTTCTAGCACAGATTCCTTGGATGAAAGAATCCCATGACCTAGGGAGGCCATTCAATGTTGTCATCACAATTTCTGCATTCTCTACTTCTTCATATACAACTTCTAGTTGTTCTTTGATCTGGGAAACCCTTGTAAAGTATGACTAGATGGTCTCCTCATTTTGGATCTTGACATTCTTCAATTGGTTCCTTAGAGTCATCTTTCGATTGATGTTCTTCCCTTCAAACAATTTGGTTAGGGCATCAAACATCGCTTTGGGTGTCTTGAGGGAGGACACCTGTGGAATGAGGTGATCCTTAATAGAATCAGCAATGATCCTCTTTTCCATAAACAACTTCTTCTTATGTAAGGCCTTGGCCTCATCTACCTCTGGAACTGGAACCTCCTTTTGGATATAGGAGTCTAACTCATTTTCTTCCAGGACCAGGGAGATCCTATACTTCCAGGCTTGGAAGTTATCATCTCCCTCAAGCTTTTCATCAAGCTTGGTATGACGAGACATCTTAACTGAGAACCTCAAATGGAAATACAAAATATTTAGATCTTACCAGGTCAAGATGTCGGATCTAGATTTGAAGCTGAAATCTTGTAGTACTGGTTCAGGAGCAGATTAGGGTTTTGCTTTTCTGGATTTCTGTCCAACCAAATGCTTTGAAATTGATCCCTAACTTCAATTTTGGGGAGGATATCATTCCAGGCCTGGGCTCACTAAAAAATTCCTCTTCTGTGAAAAGCCCTAATTTTCGGTAGTAGTGTCGGGTCCAAAACTGAAAAACCTCAAAATTGGATTCTACTTCGACAGAAAGATGTGCCCTAGGGAGGAGAGTTATTCCACCTTACTTTTGCTGAAAATATTTGGAGAAAGATCCACAAAATAGGAAGCCCTAGTTCCTGCAGCTACACAGTGTCTTCTTCTGAGGTTAGCTCTGATACCATGTTAGTTTTTACAACATTAAGCTAGCATATCATTAGGATCTTTAACTGAGAGAACAACAAGCACAACAATCAAGCACAAGAGACAATGAACACAATGTTTTTCCTTGGGGAAACCATAAATGGAGAAAACCCCGTAACTTCCTCTGAGATAGAATCAACACCAAAGTGAAACCCACAAATATTAAGACAATCTCCCAACAACAACAAGCTCTTTCTTCTAGCCCCAATGTATTTTTCTTCCTCAACTATACGCTACACTTGAGTGTGTATGATTTGTGTGCTAAATAGAGAGTCCAACTCTCTATTTATACTAATCCCGGCATGACTAAAACCCTACTAGGGCCGACCTCTCTAGGAGAGTCTAATAACCCTAGTGCCCCAGAACTGTGGGGACTTTAACCCTTAGATAATAGGAGGGTTACCCATAATGACTTGACATGACTTGTTGACATTATTGATTCTCCCGATTGGAACATCGAGAAATGACATGACATAAGAACATCCTGGAATAAACATCGGGTTACAATAGATAAGAAATACAAGTGAATACATTCTGAAGTTACAATTACATTAACAGCTTTAACTCTTCTACCTACCAATTTTCCAGTGACTGGGATCTTCCTTTGCTCATCGCAACCTCCTCTACCTGTAATCGTGTTTCTTCCTTTGCCTTCTTTTCTCCATTGTGCACCTGTTCTGCCTGTCTTACACTTGCACGTCAGATTCTTCCTTGTGTATTTTCCTAGCCCAACACATTCCCTTAAGGCTTGATACGAGTTTTACCCAACCTACATTATTTTAATGCATATGAGATTTATATTGCATATGCATAATAACGCATATGTGTTTTGTATCGCATATGCATTTTTTTATCGCAAATGCAGTTTGTAAAATTTAAAAATTCGGTGGGAATAAGGCTTGGCATCATGTTTGGAAATAGCTTTAGACTACCAAATCTATTGGCTAGGACAAATAAACCAGGGCTATTTCCAGTATTTTCAGAACTCTGTGAATATGCTCAGTTTCGATGGCATTTTTTTGCTATAACAAACACAATATTTTTTTATGAAAATATAGAATATTGTAGAATACAATCTTATGATTCTGAATATGTAATCTTTTCCTATAGATGCATGTTTTATTTATTTATTATTATTTTTCTAAATGATACATGTGAGTTTTTGAAAATAGATACATCCATTGTTTTTTATAAAACTTTTGATTGCCTTCACCATTTCACAATAAAACTATATGATGCACTAGAGGGGAGCGATCTCTACAATGTTATTTACGTAAATCAAGAATTTCATTAAGTTTATCGCCTAAAGTGTTGCACCCGCACATAACATTTTCGTTTCAAGGTTTTCAGACTTCAATAATTAATAATAAAAAAACAATTCATGAAATTAATAATAAAAAAATAATTCATGAATTTTTTTGAAAAAATAGTGTTGCACTAGTACTATTTGTCATTTATTTTTTTGCAAGAGTATATCGGAAAATGACATTATTTACCTCATATAGTGTTGCACCCGCACAAACATATATGTAATGATGTGCTGAAAATTTGAAAACCCAATTTAAGGGAAACTAATTTTATAATTATTTTCACAAATTTTTTATAGATAAAAGTTATATATTATTAAATCTTATTCAATAAACTAACTTTTGTTTTTTTACTTCATCTTCAAATTGATTAGGGAAGTACCTCTAATTGTCACCTAAATTCAGAGGTTCCATGTTTTTTTTAGTGTTATGTGATATCTAAAGTTCCTTTAAAGTAGTCCATGATTGTGCATCATCCCTCAAACAAGCATATAAACATGACCAAGACATAAAGCAATACATGAAAGGATAGCAATGGGCCATTTTTTTGAAATGGTGGGAGAGAATGGTGACTAAAATCTAGTCACATTGACAAAATGGATGTAGATAAATGCAAATTAAGAATGGAAAAAATGAATCCCATGATCATTTTTTTTTTATAAACATAAAAATGTGTATGTGTTATATAGAAATGTATGAATGTTATTTTAATTTGCAAACATGTGTGTTCTTCTCCACATTATTCGGTTCAGTAATTGTTAAACCCTTGTAGAAAAAACACACATTTTCATGAACATAGGTGTGCTTTTAAAATTTTAGTGCTCATGCATTTCTATAGCAACAAAATTGGGTACTATCATGCGAGAACACTTATCTCAATATCCATGTAGACATAGGTTAGATGCAAAACGAGTAGGTTGAATGAAAATTAATATCATTCTTAAACCATAATATAGAATCATAGAACCATGTGACATAAGAAAACGGGAAATAGTAAATTATTTTATCAAATGTTGTTCTTATAGTCTAACTAAGATTTAGGTCCCAAAAGAGTTAACTTAGTAACTTCCTACCATTTGACTAGTTCAAGTAATTCCATCACCTTCATTTTGTCCTGAATATATTTATTCCAAACACAATGAGTTAATGCCATAAATTTGTTTTAACTATAATTTTTTTTAGTGTTGACTTAGGATGGTTGAATTTCTCACTTACATTGTGAAGTGATTGGAGGCATGGTTGAAATTTGATAGATAAATAGCTGTCATTTTCCATTTTACACGTCAAAATAATGTTACTTCATAATATTAAAAGTCATTAATGAAGTGTGAACTTTGATTTCACACATCATTTTGAAGTGAATTTAAGGTAAATTTGTCTAGTCATAATTTTTTTGGGCCCATGGTAATTCCCCATTGTATTGGTTATGAAGAAGCATATTTAATGGTATCCAAGGAAAAAATTCTTTGTCATTATTTGTATGCTTGGTTTAGTCATTCAGTTTGTTATTCTTTTTTGTTTATTATATTTTTGTAAAGTTTTTATACTTATCTTATATGAGGTAAGATATGAGCATTCAATGCTGCATATACTTATTAAGAGTTTGTGTGGCCTTTTAAAAGTTTCTTTTGATTGACTAAATCATCAAAGTTTTCATGGACGACTTTTTTATGGAATCTAGTTGAAAAAGTGACACAAAATTGCTATATTTAAAACTTTGCAATTTCAATCAACAATAATCTTTATTCTAAACTAAATGCTACAAAATGGTGCAAAATAAGATTTCAATTTCAGTAATTATTGGTTTGCGAGATATATGGGGGTTTGGTTGTTCCATATATTGCTCCCAAAACAAATTAGTTCTCAATATTAATAATAAAAATGTATAAACTTGACTCGGTCATTTTTTTAGGCCCATGGTATTTAGTGGCCTATGGTAATGGTTCATTGTATTGCTTGTGAAGAAAACTATTGAAGAGTATCCAAGGTAAACCTTATTTGTCATTATGTGTATTCTTGATTTAATCATTAAGTTTGTTATTCTTTTCTTGATGTGCAAGGTATCTAGTTAAAAATGTACAATTTCAATCAAGATAAATGACATAGTTTTAAACTACACAAATGGTGCAAAATACTATTGCAATTTCAGTAGTTCTTGGTATGCTAGATACTGAGGATACAGGGGGGTTTTGGTTGTTCCATATATTGTTCCGAAAAATTTATTAGTATTAACAATATAAATACCTTAAAAGTCATAATTACAAAAGTATAAACTAGACTCGATCAACTTTTTTTTTTTGGCCCATGGTATTTGGTGGCCCCATGGTATTGAGTGGCCTATGGCAATGGTCCATTGTATTGGTGTGAAGAAGCAAGATTCTGCCCAAAGTGGGTGAAATTGTTTTTGGGAAATGTTGGTCATTATAACTATTTCTTTGATGGTCTAGTATATGAATATATAATAACTAATTAGCTATATGTGTGTGCCAGAATTTTGATTTTTTTCATGGTCTAGTTGTCTATCCTTGTTAGGTAAACCTATGGCCCCATGATATTTAGTGGCCTATGGTAATGGACCATTGTCTTGCTTGATAATAAGCCTATTTAAAGGTGTCCAAGGTAAACCTTCTTTGTTATTATGTGTATGCTTGATTTAATCATTAAATTTGTTATTCTTTTAGTTTATTATAATTTTCTAAACTTTTTATTTTTGTTTTATATGAAACAAGATATGAGAATTCAATGTTTCATATCCTTATTATAATGTTTGTTATAAGAATCCTATTTTGACAATTTTTACTCTTTTCAAAATTTCTTTTGACTCCTAAAAATGGGCTTTTTCCCAACTATTTTTTAGTGGAATTGGTTGATTAACCCTCCAGGTTAATCTTTTGATTCGCCTCATACTTGAGCCCATAATCAACTGTACCCCTTAGGTACCTCAGAATATGCTTTGCAGCAATCAAGTGAACATGTCTCGAATCTGTCAGGAACTAGCTCAAGGTGTTCACATCAAAGAAAATATCTGGTCTTGTGTTTGTCACGTACATCAAGGATCCAATCATCTGATGATACATCGTAGCATCAAGCGCTTCTGATGAAGCATCACTCAATAGCTTCAGGTTCAATGCCATAGGTGTGGTCATGGCCTTGCAGTACATCATCCCGAACCTCTTTAGGATCTCTACTGCATACTTCCCTTGTCCAAGGGAGATTCCATCCGCATTCTACCACACCTCCATGCCTAGAAAATAGTGCATCATACCCAAGTCCTTCATTTTGAACTCGACATCAAGCTTCCTCTTAGTATCAGCAATCAATCCATCCATTCTTGTTACAAACAGATCATCTACATACAGTAGGGGTATCACTAGGTTTCCATCTTCAACCTTGTAGTAAAGGTTGGAATCTGCTTTACTTTTGGTAAATCCCAAACTAGATATAAAGCCATCAATTCTATCATACCATGTCTTGGGTGCTTGTTTCAAACCGTATAGGGCTTTCTTCAATCTACACACATGAGACTCCCTGTCATGTGTCTCAAAACTGAGTGGCTGCTGTACACACACTTCCTCTTCCACTACACCATTCAAGAAAGCAGTCTTGACATCCATTTGGTGTATCTTCCATTTCATCACTGCAGCCAGAGCAAGTATGAATCTGATGTAAGTGTATCTGTCTATAGGTGCAAAAATTTCTTCATAATCTATTTCTTCTTTCTGTGAGAAGCCACAAGCCTGAATCTTGCTTTATATTTCTGTATGCTACCATCTGCAACATGCTTGATCTTGTAGATCCATTTGGAAGTTACAATTACAAAATTCATGCATTACATTAACCACAACCACAACTAGCTGCGAAAATGTCTTTTAGCCTGCTCATACAGGCCATAACTAGCGACAAAACTGTCCTTTAGTCTTTCGTCGACTTCTCCTTCTGCATTCTTCCTTAACTTGCACATGTTTGGCTTTAACTCTTCTACCTACCAATTTTCCAGTGACTGGGATCTTCCTTTCCTCGTCGCAACCTCCTTTGCCTGCGCTTGTGCTTCTTCCTTTGCCTTCTTTTCTCCATCGTGTGCCTGTTCTGCTTGTCTTGCACTTGCACGTCAGATTCTTCCTTGTGTATTTTCCTACCCAATACATTCCCTTAAGGGTTGATACGAGTTTTACCTGACCTACATTTTTTTAATGCATATGCGATTTATATTAATGTCGGCACATACCTAGCCGCAAAATTCATGCATTACATTAACCACAACCATAACTAGCCGTGAAAATGTCTTTCAGCCTGCTCGTACAGGCCATAACTAGCCACAAAACTGTCCTTTAGTCTTTCATCGGCTCGTCCTTCTGCAGTCTTCCTTAACTTGCACATGTTTGGATTTAACGCTTCTACCTACCAATTTTCCAGTGACTGGGATCTTCCTTTCCTCATCGCAACCTCCTCTTCTTGTGCTCGTGCTTCTTCCTTTACCTTCTTTTCTCTGTCGTGTGCCTGTTCTGCCTGTCTTGTACTTGCGCGTCAGATTCTTGCTTGTGTAATTTCCTGGCCTAATACATTCCCTTAAGGGTTGATACGAGTTTTACCTGACCTACATTTTTTTAATGCATATGTGATTTATATCGCATATGTGTTATAATGCATATGCGATTTATATTGCATATGCATAATAACGCATATGCGTTTTTTTTATCGCAAATGCGGTTTGTAAAATTTAAAAATTCGGTGGGAATAAGGCTTGGCATCATGTTTGGAAATATCTTTAGACTACCAAATCTATTGGCTAGGACAAATAAACCAGGGCTATTTCCAGTATTTCAGAACTCTATGAATATGCTCAGTTTCGATGGCATTTTTTTGCTATGACAAACACAATATTTTTTTATGAAAATATAGAATATATTAGAATACGATCTTATGATTCTGAATATGTAATTTTTTCCTACAGATGCATGTTTTATTTATTTATTATTATTTTTCTAAATGATACATGTGAGTTTTTGAAAATAGATACATCCATTGTTTTTTATATAACTTTTGATTGCCTTCACTATTTCACAATAAAACTATATGATGCACTAGAGGGGAGCGATCTCTACAATATTATATACATAAATCAAGAATTTCATTAAGTTTAGCCCCTAAATTGTTGCACCCGCACAAAACGTTTTCGTTTCAAGGTTTTCAGACTTCAATAATTAATAATAAAAAAACAATTCATGAAATTTTTTGAAAAAATAGTGTTGCACTAGTACTATATGTCATTTATGTTTCTGCAAGAGTTTATCGGAAAATGACATCATTTACCTCATATAGTGTTGCACCCCCACAAACATATATGTTATGATGTGTTGAAAATTTGAAAACCCAATTTAAGGGAAACTAATTTTATAATTATTTTCACAAATTTTATATAGATAAAAGTTATATATTATGAAATCTTATTCAATAACTAACTTTTGTTTTTTTACTTCATCTTCAAATTGATTAGGGAAGTACCTCTAATTGTCACCTAAATTCAGAGGTTCCATGTTTTTTTAGTGTTATGTGACATCTAAAGTTCCTTTAAAGGAGTCCATGATTGTGCATCATTCCTCAAACAAGCATATAAAGATGACCAAGACATAAATGAATACATGAAAGGATATAAATGGGCCTTTTTTTGAAATGGTGGGAGAGAATGGTGACTATCTAGTCACGTTGACAAAATGGATGTAGATAAATGCAAATTAAGAATGGAAAAAATGAATCCCATGATCATTTTTTATTTTTTTTTAGAAACATAGAAATGTGTATGTGTTATATAGAAATGTATGAATGTTATTTTAATTTGCAAACATGTGTGTTTTTCTCCACATTATCCATATTACAAGGAGGTTCAGTAATTGTTAAACCTTTGTAGAAAAAACACACATTTTCATGAACATAGGTGTGCTTTTAAAATTTTAGTGCTCATGCATTTCTATAGCAACAAAATTGGGTACTATCATGCGAGAACCCTTATCTCAATATCCATGTAGACACAGGTTAGATGCACAACGAGTAGGTTGAATGAAAATTAATATCATTCTTAAACCATAATATAGAATCATAGAACCATGTGACATAAGAAAATGGGAAAGAATAAATTATTTTATTAAATGTTGTTCTTATAGTCTAAGAAAGATTTAACTTAGTAACTTCCTACCATTTGACTAGTTCATGTAATTCCGTCACCTTCATTTTGTCTTGAATATATTTATTCCAAACACAATGATTTAATGTCATAAATTTGTTTTAACTATATCTTTTTTTAGTGTTGACTTAGGATGGTTGAATTTCTCACTTACATTGTGAAGTGATTGGAGGGATGGTTGAAATTTGATAGATAAATAGATATCATTTTCCATTTTACACGTCAAAATAATGTTACTTCATAATATTAAAAGTCATTAATGAAGTGTGAACTTTGATTTCACACATCATTTTGAAGTGAATTTTAGGTAAATTTGTCCGCTCATAATTTTTTTGGGCCCATAGTATTTGTTGGCCCGTGGTAATTTCCCATTGTATTGGTTATGAAGAAGCATATTTAATGGTATCCAAGAAAAAAATTCTTTGTCATTATTTATATGCCTAGTTTAGTCATTCAGTTTGTTATTCTTTTTTGTTTATTATATTTTTGTAAAGTTTTTTTGTTTATTATATTTTTGTAAAGTTTTTATACTTATCTCATATGAGGTAAGATATAAGCATTCAATGCTGCATATACTTATTAAAGAGTTTGTCTCGCCTTTTAAAAGTTTCTTTTGATTGACTAAATCGTCAAAGTTTTCATGGACGACTTTTTTTTATGGAATCTAGTTGAAAAAGTGACACAAAATTGCTATATTTAAAACTTTGCAATTTCAATCAACAATAATCTTTATTCTAAACTAAATGCTACAAAATGGTACAAAATAAGATTTCAATTTCAGTAATTATTGGTTTGCGAGATATATGGGGGTTTGGTTGTTCCATATATTGCTCCCAAAACAAATTAGTTCTCAATATTAATAATAAAAATGTATAAACTTACTCGGTCATTTTTTTAGGCCCATGGTATTTAGGGGCCCTATGGTATTTAGTGGCCTATGGTAATGGTTCATTGTATTGCTTGTGAAGAAACCTATTTAAGAGTATCCAAGATAAACCTTATTTGTCATTATGTGTATTCTTGATTTAATCATTAAGTTTGTTATTCTTTTCTTGATGTGCAAGGTATCTAGTTAAAAATGTACAATTTCAATCAAGATAAATGACATAGTTTTAAACTACACTTTGCAATTTCAGTAGTTCTTGGTATGCCAATACCCACGATACGGAGGGGTTTTGGTTGTTCCATATATTGTTCCGAAAAAAGTTATTAGTATTAACAATATAAAGAATTTAAGAGTCATAATTACAAAAGTATAAACTAGACTCGATCAACATTTTTTTATTTGGGCCCATGGTATTTGGTGGCCCCATGGTATTGAGTGGCCTATGTCAATGGTCCATTGTATTGTTGTGAAGAAGCAAGATTCTGCCCAAAGGGGGTAAAATTGTTTTTGGGAAATGTTGGTCATTATAACGATTTCTTTGATGGTCTAGTATATGAATATATAATAACTAATTAGCTATATGTGTGTGCCAGAATTTTGATTTTTTTCATGGTCTAGTTGTCTATCCAGTTGTCTATCCTTGTTAGGTAAACCTATGGCCCCATGATATTTAGTGGCCTATGATAATGGACCATTGTATTGCTTGCGAATAAGCCTATTTAAAGGTGTCCAAGGTAAACCTTCTTTGTTATTATGTGTATGCTTGATTTAATCATTAAATTTGTTATTCTTTTAGTTTATTATAATTTTCTAAACTTTTTATTTTTGTTTTATATGAAACAAGAGAATTCAATGTTTCATATCCCTATTATAATGTTTGTTATAAGAATCCTATTTTGACAATTTTTACTCTTTTCAAAATTTTTTTTGACTCCTAAAAAATGGGTTTTTTTTCAACTATTTTGTTATAGAATTGGTTGAAAATCTAACTGGAAATTGCTATTTTTGCATCTTTGCAATTTCAGTCAACAATCTCTATTCTAAACTAAATGACATATTTTTAAACTACTCAAATAGTGTAAAATGAGAAAATGACATATTTTTAAACTACCCCATGTAAAATGTCATTTTAACATCTAATTTTGTTGTTTCAGTAATTCTTGGCATGCCACATTCTGTGGGATATGGAAGTTCTGGTTGCTCCATATAGTGCTACTAAAACAAAATGGTTCAGTATTAACAATATTTTAAAAGTTTTTTTTTATAAGTTATAATTACAAATAAAACCTGATAGAAACATAAATCTATTGTAAATCTAGATCAATTCTAGACATGGAGGGATCATATTGGTTTAAATTTTTATTTTAAAAGATTTAGAATTAAAAGAGAGATTAAATTAGTTTAAATATTTATTTTAAAAAATTTAGAATAAAATAAATTGGTCCTTGTGTTTACTACTTATGGTGCTTAAGTTGATCCAAAGGTACTTGGAAGATTTAAGATAAACTATGTCTTTTACTGATTAATGAGACAAAATATTGACAAAATATTATGTTTGATTTGATTACTATAATATTATATTTAATTTGAATTTGTTGCAGATTGGATTTTGGATTTGGAGGATTTAAGATCAACCTATGTAGTATGTAGGTTCTTTACTAAAGGGTGAGACAGTTTTATATTTTATTTGTTTTGATATAAAACCATAATTATTGTAATAATTTCAAATTCTGTGAAGATGGTTTGGAGATTCTTGAAACGATATCATCGTAGTTTAATGACAGATCTGCTGCTTTGCTTAATTTGCTGCAAAATTGTTAAGACATAATAGCTTAATGAATGTAACTATTTTTTGAAGCGTATTAGAGTAAGTTTACTAGCAATAGTTGAAGTATCGATGTCTCGATATTCATTTGAAGAGAGTATGGATTTGTACAACGAGTAATGGTTTTGTTCATGTGATCAGGAAGAGAGGAAGAGAGCTGGCCAGTTATGAGATTCAAACAGAAATATAGAAGACAAACTGTACTGGTCGGTAGACCTACATTGCTCAGAAACTTAGGTACCATAGGTTTCGCTAATGATCGTAATTGGCTTGGATTTCCTCTATCTGTCGTCGTATTTCTCAACGATCAAAGAGAGACAGCGTGTAGGAGACTTTGGATGTCTCTCTTCGCGCGTTGAAATATACGACAGAAACAGTTAATCCGAGATCATTACGATCAGCGAAATCTCTCGTACTGAAGTTTCTGCGGGTTGTAGGATCAACCACTACGGTTTGTCTGTCTTCCCGCTGAATGTTTGAACAAAGAGAATACGGTTTGTCTTCCTGACAAGCTCTTTTCCTGGTCACATGGAATTCCATCGCAGGACTTGGAATCTCGTAAGGGACTAGCTCTCTTCCTGGTCACACGGAGTTCCATACTCTCTTCAAATGAATATTGAGATAGCGTAATTAAACAGACATAATTATTCTGATATGCTTCAAAACAGAGGCAATGTTGATTAACGGAGATAATCTCATAATCTCTGCAAAGTAATAAACAAGTTGAAGCTCATTTAGGCATTGTAAGTTGTAACTTTTCGTCATTTCGGTAATTTTGCAATTTAAAATAAAGCTGGTGCAAATTCTGAACTATCCCTTCGTGTACTCGTGTTTTTTCATGAAATTATTTGTGTTCTTACTGTGAATTGTTCAATCTGACTTAATATGAGGTCAGCCTGATGACGGCTGTACCAATTTTGGAGTCAAACGAGGAGTACCCTGGTGTAGTAGAGCAATTCAACTTTATGAGTAAGCGGAATTGAGTTAATCTAAGAAAAAAATATAGTTTTAACATCGCATTTGTTTGGTAGAATTGTAAAAGAGGAAAAGTGGTTAAATAAGCTATTAGGAGCAGTGTCGTGCAAATAGTTACAAAAATAAAATAAAAGGAGATGGGTATAACTAAGGACACGGTACCAGCAGAAGGACAGAGCAACGAGAGAAGAACAGAGTTAAAATCTTCCGAAGATGATGAATTAAAAACCATAGAAAGATTATTGTAATTCAAAGAAGCAAACAAATATGGAAACCGTGAACCAAATATTTGAATGTAAAATAGATTTTATGTTGAAATGGAAAAGAAGAAAGGATAAGTTGAAAACGTATAGGGGATGCAATAGATGAATTTAATGAAAACTACATATGATAGTTTTCTTATTTGTGAATATGGTGGATGAAATATGGAGAGGCTTACACATGAAGAAAGCCCAATAATGAAATAAGGACAAAGAAAGTACACATACCTTGTTGTTCACATGGAAATAATGTTCAGAAGAGTTGATAATTTGGATAGTGAAGAAGGAAAGTTATCCTATGGAGAATGACATTGTAGAAGAAGTGAAAAGGTGAGAACACATGTGCTTTATAAGTTAATTAAGGAAAAAATGAATCTAAGAAGGAAATCAGAATTGATGAAAATACTAATTATCTCTGGATTATATAATTAAAAAAAATGACCTTGATGGGAAATGAAAAGGAAGAGTTTCCACATAAGCAAAATTAATTTGTTTGAAAGAACATGTTTGGTGAAAAGGGCTAAGAAGAACCTAAAGGAGAAGAAATCCAGAACAAATCCTCATGGAGAAGGAGGATAATGATAGGATTAATGAAATTATTTCTATGGAGATGCAATGGATGAATTTAGTGAAAACTACATATGATAGTTTTCTTATTTGTGAAAAAAATGCAAAAAAAATTCTGAATTGTCCTTGATGTACTTGTGTTTTTTCATGAAATTATTTGTGTTCTTTTCGTGTTGTTCAATCTTAGTTAATATGTGGTCAAGATGATGACTACTGCACCGAAGTCAAACGAGGAGCACCTTGCTGTAGTAGAGCAATTGAACTCGACTATGACACTGGTGGAGTAGCAAGTGAAGGCTGACCAATTGCATTTTTGAGTGAGAAGTTAAAAGACATTTTGGAGAAATGCTTGGACTATGAACAAGAGTTTTATGCTATTATACAGGAATTCAATAAGTGGAGGCATTATTTGTTTCCCAAAGAATTTATTTTGTTTAAGCACCACCGGGCTTTGAGGTATCTGAATACTCAAACCAAGTGAATCCAAAGGAATATAAAGTGGACCAATTTTTTTAAAAGTTACACCTTCGTGTTGAAAGATAAGTTAGGAAAGACCAACAAAGTGATTAACGCATTAATTCAAAGAGTCACATTGTTAGTTGTCACTCAACATGTTTATTGTCGATAAAGGATGGTTATGAAGTCCACAGATATTTGTCCAAGGTTTATTGTCGATAAAGGATGGTTATAAAGTCCACAGATATTTGTCTAAGGCACGAGAAGGTATTGAAGGAAACATTGAGTGTCAATGAAACCCCATACTTGGAATATTGCATCCAAGAAGGATATCTTTTGAAAAAACACCAGTTATGCATTTCCGAAGGATATGCGACACATAATTTGATAATATAATTACATAGTTGAGGACAATTTGGCATCAATAAGACTAAGTAATTAGTTTAAGAAAAGTATTACAGGATTGGCCACATAATTGTTAAAGTGGATCCAAAAATATAAGCATTCCAAAGGAAGGAGCCAAAAATATGGGAATGTATTCACCATTGCAAATGTCCACTCTTCCATGGAAGGATGTCAACATGGATTTTCTGCTAGAACTACCAAGGAAACAAAAAGGTAGTGAATCCATATGTGGTGAATAGATTCTTGAACATGGCACACTTTGTTCCTTGCAATAATACTAGTGATTCCATAGGTATAACTATTTTATGTTTCAACGAAGTCATGAGATTGCATGGATCGATGAAGAGTATCACTTCATATAAAGATACATAATTCATGGGTATTTTTGGGAGAACCCTATGGAAGAAGCTTCACATGAAGTTGTAGTTTACTTCTACATACCATTAAACATATGGGAATTTAGACATATGGGAATAGTTGCTGAACATGATTTTTTCCGTGAGTGTTGATCGAGTGAAGCAATGGGAGAATGTAGTAGCACAAGCAAAGTTTATATATTACAAGTATGTAAATAAGTTTACTAGAACAATTCCATTCTAAATTGTGCAAGGAAGAATCCCACATGGGGTATCCAACCTAGTGAATTTTCCAACAGGGACACCAAGTGCTCAAACATCGATTCTTTTTTTAACCATATGAAAAAAAGTGCGTGAGAAGGTAAGGTGATAACACCATAATAAAAAATTTGCTTACATGTTAAGGGTCGAAGGGAAGATACTGTTGCAATCTTTTGCATAAGGATATTTAGTGTATGCGCACGTGAGAAGAGAGATTCTCTCGTGAGTAACGTATAAGAAGTTGAAACTGAAGAAAATTGGTTTGTGCAATATCCTATAGAATATTTTGGACAATGCTTTTGTGTTGGAATTACGAGAAGAAATGGATATATCATCAAATTTTAATGTTTCTGAAATATATATATATATATGTGGAGAAGGTTTTATAAGTTGAGGTAGAAAATTGTGGAATGGTGTGAAAAGATACCAATCCAGCTCATAGAATAAATCCGGAAAGAACTTGACAAAGGAGAAGTTAAAATAATGAGAAGCTAGAGGAAGAAGGAATATTTGTTCTAATGGAGGGACATAAGTCTAGAAGGAACAACATGGATTCCGAAGGAAAAGATCAGGGAACTACATAACCATGAGCATAGTTCTTTTCAACACACGGAGAGTGATTGTAGTGCCCTTTCTATCAGGAGGACACTAGTTCTAACAACAAGTTCCATCATATGTACAAAAGCTCATTCAAAGAATAGATTAATAGTAATATGCATTATGTTTTACATCAAAATATATATTTACTTTTCCAAATGTTTATTTTTTTGTACATTCATGTCATAACATCATAGAATTGTAGAATCTGTCATAATATCATAGAATTATAGAATTCTTAACGAAATTAGGAATTTTCGCATAAAATTGTTAATTTCAACATTCAATTATTTAAGCCATGAAAATTATAAATCAAAGTAAAATATTCATATTAACAAGTAGGTTGTAAAGGAATTCCTTCATTTTTATGGAGTAGCTCCCTTTTGACCACTTAGAAAACCCCAAAGTGATGAACTGCCCTATTGAAGAGATGTTATTGTGCTAGCCGTGTGCTAGCCCTAACAAATTGATAGATTTTTTAGCGCCTCAGCCTACACACCAATAAACTCCTAGCAATATTTCCTCCGTTCTCAACTCCTTTCTCCACTCTAAACTCTTCCACCATTACGTTCCAATTTATGAATAAAATAATCCAACCCCTTTCTCCTCCCTTCTTTCTTTCCTATATACTTTCCTTCCCTCCAGAATACTTTGGGATTAATCCAGTGCCCCCTTCAACTCACTCACAACCCCCAAAATATTTATTTCTATCCAAAATAATATACTTTTATCCTACCTATTTTCTCTATTAGTTCAATGGCATAGTTGTCAATTAATGTGGTTGGGTGAGTTGGATTCACATTAATTAGTATTGATTTTATATATATTCTCTTGGGATTTCCGAGGGACGGTGGGTTAATTATTAGACCCACTCACTATTTTAGCATTAAATATGTTTGGATAAAAATAACAATTATAGTAATTAGTGTTGACTTTTGAAGTCTAATGGTGAGTATTAAATGTATTACCCATTGAGGTTAATTGTCTTAGATGGAATTAAATTAACAACACTTAATTTAATGCTATCATATCTCATTTTTTAAATATCTCATTTTAATAATTTTTATATTTTATGGTAAATGACACTTTTACGACTTTAACATTGATTAAATAATAATAATAATAATAATAATAATTAGTGTTAAATAAATAATAATAATATTTATTGGTTTATTTAATAAGTACCCTAGTACCAAATCAACATCCTTGTATTTGTAAACAAAACAAACAATCATGAAAACGATTAAACAATACAAATTCTACTACGCATATAGAATAATATTTTATGTTTTATTCATGATAATTTTCTTACGAATATTCTAATTGAAGATCCTTAATCAATTGCTTATTACAATGTCCACATATACTTAACAACTTAAATGCTTATTATCTTTATTGGATCGTTACACAATTAACTTAGTTATTCATAACAACGTATGCAATTATTTAATATGTCTAGTATTCATATATCGATACTAGCCATTAACTTTAACATTCTCAGTTATTTAACAGTTAACTTGCCACGATTTCATATCATCATCTTTAATTTTATGTTAGTTTCATCAATCAAGTATAAGGAAGGGTACCTACCACAACTATCTAAAGATCAAGGAATACCCAACCCATATCGATACTAACTAAATATCCTCCCATCCTAATTTATTTCTATATTCTCCCTATCATTCCTCTACTAGTACACAAGTGGATGTCGGATTCACCAACCTAACCACATAAGAAACTAAGAGCGATAGCCTCCGTGGAACAATGAACCTATCCTTTCTTATAAGGCTTCTTACCATCGTCATCACATGGGAGTGTGTCTCAACACAAACCTCCCATGAACTCGGGTATCATATAAACATAGGGTGGGAAAAAAATCCATCCCTCTCAACATACTGGTTCTACACCCTTATCAGCTCATAATCTGCTACTATCGATATTATTGGTGTGTATCATCGTATCATCACTTTTTGTTGCTAAGGTTTACTATATAAAAATTTCTTATTCCACATATCATATCAAGTGCGAGACTATCTGATAGTCCATGTGTCGAGTGGGTTAGTATTTTGCAAAGTACACATTTATAACTAGCATTTCCACTCGATCATCGATTGATCCACATCATTATCACCATTCCTTTTCATGTAATTATTTTAGTTCATCACGGGTACACATGACATACAATACTCCAATCAATCACATCATATGATGGTATCCACATACCACATCATATATTTCACATCTCAATAATAAATACATATAAACATATACTGAAATCATAAAACAGAGGAATCCTATGATAATCACGACATTATAACCACCTAAACATAGTAACATCATGATCATAGTGATATCATAAAACATAGTAACATCATAATCATAGTTCTTAGATTTTTAACATTTAAGCTAGCATTATATTAGCATCTTTAACTGAGAGAATAACAAGCGCATCAATCAAACACAAGAGACAATGAACATAGTGTTTTTCCTTGGGGAAACCATAAATGGAGAAAACCCCACAACTTCCTTAGAGATAGAATCAACACCAAAAGTAAGACCCAAAAAATAGTAAGATGATCTCCTGACAGCAGTAGCCTCTTTCTTTCTAGCCCCAACAACTTCTTCTCCCTTAGCTATGCGCTACAACTGAGTGTGAGTGAGTGTGCGATAAATAGAGAGGCTCACTCTCTATTTATACTAATTTCTGACTTGACAATAACTCACTAGGGCCGACTTCACTAGCTGAGTCTAACAACCCTAGGGCCCCGCAACTGCGGGGAATTTAACCATTGATCAATAGGAGGGTTACCCACAATGACTTGACATGACTTGTTTACAATATAGAAGCTCCCGATCGAAACATCGGGGCATGACATGACTCAATTACATTACAAACACTTCCTGGAATAAACATCGGGGTATAATACATAAGAAATACAAGTGAATACATTCCGAAGTTACAGTTACATCAACACTCCCCCTTGTGTTGAAAGATAAGTTAGGAAAGACCAACAAAGCGATTAACGCATTAATTCAAAGAGTCACATTGTTAGTTGTCACTCAACATGTTTATTGTCAATAAAGGATGGTTATGAAGTCCATAGATATTTGTCTAAGGCACGAGAAGGTATTGAAGGAAACATTGAGTGTCAATGAAACCCCATACTTGGAATATTGCATCCAAGAAGGATGTCTTTTGAAAAAACACCAGTTATGCATTTCCAAAGGATATGAGACATAGAATTTGATAATGTAATTACATAGTGGAGGACAATTTGGCATCAATAAGACTAAGTAATTAGTCTAAGAAAAGTATTACAGGATTGGCCACATATTTGTTAAAGTGGATCCAAAAATGTAAGCATTCCAAAGGAAGGAGCCAAAAATATGGGAATGTATTCACCATTGCAAATGTGCACTCTTCAATGGAAGGATATCAACATGGATTTTCTTCTAGAACTACCAAGGAAACAAAAAGGTAGCGAATCCATAGGATTGGCCACATATTTGTTAAAGTGGATCAAAAAATGTAAGCATTCCAAAGGAAGGAGCCAAAAATATGGGAATGTATTCACCATTGCAAATGTCCACTCTTCAATGGAAGGATATCAACATGGATTTTCTGCTAGAACTACCAAGGAAACAAAAAGGTAGCGAATCCATATGTGGTGAATAGATTCTTGAACATGGCACACTTTGTTCCTTGCAATAACACTAGTGATTCCATAGGTATAACTATTTTATGTTTCAAAGAAGTAATGAGATTGCATGGATTGATGAAGAGTATCACTTCATATAAAGATAGATAATTCATGGGTATTTTTGGGAGAACCCTGTGGAAGAAGCTTGACATGTAGTTGTAGTTTACTTCTGCATACCATTAGACATATGGGAATAGTTGCTGAACATGATTTTGGGAAATTTGTTGAGATGCTTGAGTGTTGATCGAGTGAAGCAATGGGAGAATGTACTAGCACAAGAAAAGTTTATATATTACAACTATGTAAATAAGTTTACTAGAACAATTCCATTCTAAATTGTGCAAGGAAGAATCCCACATGGGGTATCCAACTTAGTGAATTTTCCAACAGGGACACCAAGTGCTCAAACATCAATTCGTTTTTTAACCATATGAAAAAAGTGCGTGAGAAGGCAAGGTGATAACACTGTAATAAAAAATTTGCTTACATGTTAAGGGTCGAAGGGAAGAGACTGTTGCAATCTTTTGCATAAGGATATTTAGTGTATGCGCACGTGAGAAGAGAGAGGCTCTCATGAGTAATGTATAAGAAGTTGAAACTGAAGAAAATTGGTTTGTGCAATATCCTATAGAATATTTTGGACAATGATTTTGTGTTGGA
>LPNX010578705.1:181032-237955 GCA_001517045.1 Pseudotsuga menziesii | reverse complement strand
GTGTGTGTGTGTGTGTATCTATATATATATATATATATATATATATATATGTATATATATATAGATATATGTATGTATATATATATACATATACATATGTATATATATATACATACATATATGTATGTATATATATATACATATACATATGTATATATATATACATATATAGATACATATATATGTGTGTGTATATATATATATGTGTATGTATGTATATGGAGAAGGGTTTATAAGTTGAGGTAGACAATTGTGGAATGGTGTGAAAAGATACCAATCCAGCTAATAGAATAAATCCTAAAAGAACTTGACAAAGGAGAAGTTAAAATAATGAGAAGCTAGAGGAAGAAGGAATATTTGTTCTAATGGAGGGACATAAGTCTAGAAGGAACAACATGGATTCCAAAGGAAAAGATCAGGGAACTACATAACCATGAGCATAGTTCTTTTCAACATGGGGAGAGTGATTGTAGTGCCATTTCTATTAGGAGGACACTAGTTCTAAGAACAAGTTCCATCATATGTACAAAAGCTCATTCAATGAATAGATTAATAGTAATATGCATTATGTTTTACATCAAAATATATATTTACTTTTCCAAATGTTTATTTTTTTCTACATTCATGTCATAACATCATATAATTGTAGAATTTTTCATAATATCATAGAATTATAGAATTCCTAACGAAATTAGGAATTTTCACATAAAATTGTTAATTTCAACATTCAATTATTTAAGCTATGAAAATTATAAAACAAAGTAAAATATTCATATTAACAAGTAGGTTGTAAAGGACTTCCTTTGTTTTTCTGGAGTAGCTCCCTTATGACCACTGAGAAAACCCCAAAGTGATGACCCTCCCTACTGAAGAGATTTTATTGTGCTAGCCCTAACAAATTGATATATTTTCTAGCGCCCGAGCCTACACACCAATAAACTCCTAGCAATATTTCCTCCATTCTCAACTCCTTTCTCCACTCTACACTCTTCCACCATTACCTTCCAATTTATGAATAAAATAATCCAACCCCTTTCTCCTCCCTTCTTTCTTTCCTATATACTTTCCTTCCCTCTAGAATACTTTGGGATTAATCCAGTGCCCCGTTCAACTCACTCACAACCCCCAAAATATTTATTTCTATCCAAAATAATATACTTTTATCCTACCTATTTTCTCTATTAGTTCAATGGCATAGATGTCAATTAATTTGGTTGGGTGAGTTGGATTCACATTAATTAGTATTGATTTTATATATATTCTCTTGGGATTTCCAAGGGAAGGTGGGTTAATTACTAGACCCACTCACTATTTTAGCATTAAATATGTTTGGATAAAAATAACAATTATAGTAATTAGTGTTGACTTTTGAAGTCGGTAATGGTGAGTATTAAATGTATTACCCATTGAGGTTAATTGTCTTAGATGGAATTAAATTAACAACACTTACTTTAATGCTATCATATCTCATCTTTTAAATATCTCTTTTTAATAATTTTTATATTTGATGGTAAATGACACTTTTACCATCTTTAACATTAATTAAATAATAATAAAAATAAAAATAATTAGTGTTAAATAAATAATAATAATATTTATTTGTTTATTTAATAAGTACCCTAGTACCAAATCACATCCTTGTATTTGTAAACAAAACACAGTGTTGTAAATAATCATGAAAACGATTAAATAATACAAATTCTACTATGCATATAGAACAATATTTTATGTTTTATTCATGATAATTTTTTTTATGAATATTCCAATTGAAGATCCTTAATCAATTGTTTATTACAATGTTCACATATACTTGACAACTTAAATGCTTATTATCTTTATTGGATCATTGCACAATTAAGTTAGTTATTCATAACAACTTATACAATTATTTAATATGTCTAGTATTAATATATCGATACTAGCCATTAACTTTAACATTCTCAGTTATTTAACAGTTAACCTGCCACGATTTCATATCATCATCTTTATTTTTATGTTAGTTTCATCAATAAAGTATAAGGAAGGGTACCTACTACAACTAACTAAAGATCAAGGAATACCCAACCCTTACCGATACTAACTAAATATCCTCCCATCCTAATTTATGTCTATATCCTCCCTATTATTCCTCTACTAGTACACAAGTGGATGTCGGATTCACCAACCTAACCACATAAGAAACAAAGAGCGATAGCCTTGGTGGAACAACGAACCTATCCTTTCGTATAAGGATTCTTACCATCGTCATCACAATAACATGGGGAGTGTGGCTCAACACGAACCTCCCACGAACTCGAGTATCATAGAAACATAGGGTGGGCAATACATCCATCCCTCTCACCATACTGGTTCTACACCCTTATCAACTCATACTCTGCTACTATCGATATTATTGGTGTGTATAATTGTATCATCACTTTTTGTTGCTAAGGTTTACTATATAAAAATTTCTTATTCCACATATCATATCAAGTGTGAGAGTATCCGATAGTCCATGTGTCGAGTGGGTTAGTATTTCGCAAAGTACACATTTATAACTAGCATTTCCACTCGATCATCAATTGATGCACATCATTATCACCATTCCTTTTCATGTAATTATTTTAGTTCATCACAGGTACACATGGCATATAATACTCCAATCAATCACATCATATGATGGTATCCACATACCACATCATATATTTTACATCTCAATAATACAAACATATAAACATATACTGAAATCATAAAACAAAGGAATCCTATGATAATCATGACATTATAACCACCTAAACATAGTAACATCATGATCATAGTGATATCATAAAACATAGTAACATCATAATCATAGTTGTTAGATTTTTAACATTTAAGCTAGCATTATATTAGCATCTTTAACTGAGAGAATAAAAAGTGCAACAATCAAACACAAGAGACAATGAACACAGTGTTTTTCCTTAGGGAAACCATAAATGGAGAAAACCCCGCAACTTCCTCAGATATAGAATCAACACCAAAAGTAAGACCCCAAAAACAGTAAGATGATCTCCTGACAGCAGCAGCCTCTTTCTTTCTAGCCCCAACAACTTCTTCTCCCTCAGCTATGCACTACAACTGAGTGTGAGTGAGTGTGTGATAAATAGAGAGGCTCACTCTCTATTTATACTAATTTTCAACTTGACAATAACTCACTAGGGCCGACTTCACTAGCTGAGTCTAACAACCCTAGGGCCTGGCAACTATGGGGAATTTAACCCTTGATCAATACGAGGATTAACCACAATGACTTGACATGACTTATTTACATTATAGAAACTCCCGATTGGAACATCAGGGCATGACATGACTCAATTAAATTGCAAACACTTCCCGGAATACACATCGGGGTACAATACATAAGAAATACAAGTGAATACATCCCAAAGTTACAATTACATCAACACTCCCCTTTAACTAGTAAGGTATTCTCTTGACATAATTTAGCAGCACAAGTCTTCTTCGCTGCATCATCTGGATCATCATGGAGTCCTCGTCATCTTCAAGTCATCTTCATGTTCAAGTCATCTTCATATGGATCTGGATCATCATCACTCGATCTGGATCATCACTCCATTTGGATCATCAATGTTTCTGGAACATCTCTGTTGGATCATCATCACGGGTGCTATCTCTTGATTCTTCTCGTCATAGGAATTTCTACAGACGCAACCCTTTTTCATGATGGTTGTAGGCCTAGCCTCCATGTAGATCTTTTCCAGCACTTATATCTGACCCTAAGTCAGAATGGCCCACCTAGCACTTACATCTGATCATGTAGGAACCAATCCTATAATCATATCAGAAACGAATGCCCAAAACTCATATCTAACCATGTGGGAACACATCCCATAACCTTGTCAGAAAGGCCCAACACTCACATTTGACAACCAATGTTAGAATGGCCCAACACTTGCATTCAACCATGCGAGGAACCAATCCTATGTACATGTTGAAAGGGCTCTGCACTTACATTCAATCATGCGAGGAACCAATCCTATGTACATGTCGAAAGGGCTCTGGACTTACATTTGACCATGCGAGGAACCAATCCTATGTGCATGTCGAAAGGGCTCCGCACTTACATCTGATCACGTAGGAACCAATCCTACAGTCACATGAGAATGGCCCTCTGTTCCAGACTAAGTATTCCTGGTAACTGACCAGGTGCCTCCATTCTAACAATGGCATTCAGCACTTATATATGATCATGTAGGGACCAATCCTATAGTCACATCAGAATGGCTCAGCACTCATATCTAACATGTGAGGAAGCAATCCTCTCATCATGACAGAATGGTTCAGCCCTTACATTTGACCATGGAAGGAACCAATCCTATCACCATGTCAAAATGGCTCATGGACTCATCACTTCCCTTTGGAGGGAACCTCAATTTGGAGAACACCAAGATTCTCCCTGAAGTAATCAAACTTCACTCGAGCTAATGGCTTCATTAACACATCAACTATCTGTTCATCCGTCACAACATATTGGAGCTTCACTACTCCTCTCTGCACCATATCCCTGATATAGTAATACTTGATCTCGATATGATTCGACTTGTCTTTGAACACTAGGTTCTCCAACAACTTCACACAACTTTGGTTGTCGCAATGTATACAAGTAGCATCCAACTGGAGATCAAATAAATTAGACAATAGCTTCCTTAGCCATACTTCCTCACAACTAGCTGAACAAGCTACGACATACTCTGCTTCAACTGTACTCAGTACCATAGAGGATTGCTTCCTGCTAAACCAAGAGATCACACCTAATCCCATACTGAAGCAACACCTTAAAGTGCTCTTCCTATTGATGGCACTACCTTCCCAATCTGAATCAACATAACCCTCCAGGTTAATATTCTGATTCGCCTCATACTTGAGCCCATAGTCAACTGTACCCCTCAGGTACCTCAGTATATGCTTTGTAGCAATCAAGTGAACATGTCTAGGATCTGTTAGGAACTAGCTCAAGGTGTTCACAACAAAGCAAATATATGGTCTTGTGTTCGTCAGGTACATCAAGGACCCAATCATCTGACAATACATCGTAGCATCAATTGCTTCTAATGGAGAATCACTCAATAGCTTCAGGTTCAATGCCATAGGCGTGGTCATGGCCTTGCAATCCATCATCCCGAACCTCTTCAGGATCTCTATTGCATACTTCCCTTGTTCGAGGGAGATTCCATCCGCATTTTGCCACACCTCCATGCCTAGAAAATAGTGCATCATACCCAAGTCCTTCATTTTGAACTCGGCTTCAAGCTTCCTCTTCGTATCAGTAATCAACCCATCCATTCCTGTTACAAACAGATCATCTACATACAGTAGGAGTATCACTGGGTTTCCATCTTCAACCTTGTAGTAAAGGTTGGAATCTGCTTTACTTTTGGCAAATCCCAAACTGGATATAAAGCCATCAATTCTGTCGTACCATGTCCTGGGTGCCTGTTTCAAACCATACAGGGATTTCTTCAATCTACACACATGAGACTCCATGTCATGTGTCTCAAAACCGAGTGGATGCTCTACATACACTTCCTCTTCCACTAGACCATTCAAGAAAGTAGTCTTGACATCCATTTGGTGTATCTTCCATTTCATCACTGCAGCCAAAGCAAGTACTGATTTGATGTAAGTGTATCTGGCTATAGGTGCAACATTTTCTTCATAATCTATTCCTTCTTTCTGTCAGAAGCCACAAGCCACAAATCTTGCTTTACATTTATCTATGCTGCCATCTGTAGCATGCTTGATCTTGTAGATCCATTTAGAAGTTACAACAGACTTCCCTTCTAGTCTTGGGACAACATCCTTCGATCATAGAATCCTTACATTCTTTGGTTTCTGCCGCTTCTTCATAGTTGGAAGGTTCTTTATTGATAAAGTCACATAATAAAGCTAAATACCCGGAGCAGGACCCGGTCCTCTTTCTTTCTCTGTGATTGTCTTCTGGAGCCCCATATCTTTCTGCACCTTGGATAGCTTCTCGTACCCAAGCAGGTTTCCTCTTGTGAGGATTTTTCTCCTGAGGTGGATCTACAGGTTCTTGAGGTTCTTCGAATTCTCGATCTTCTTCTTGAGTTTCTTCCTTCATGGTTGTGTCATGAATTCTGGGTGCTTCTGTTTCTTCATGTTCTTCAACAGGTCTCTTTCTGGATTTATTGTAAGCCAAGTCTTCGTCAAATGTTACATCTCCGCTGATGTCAATCTTCTTGAATCCTGGGAAGTATATTCTGTAAGACTTCTAGCTTTCAGAGTATCCCACAAATATACCCTTCTTTCATGAAGGATCTGAATTTGTCCTCTTTTCTTTCGGAATGTGTATGTACACTGGTCAGCCGAATATTCTAAGATGGCTGACTTCTAGTTTCTTGATGGAAAAAACTTCTTCAGGTGTCTTGTTCTCGAGTACTCTGTGTGGAGTACGGTTCTGTACATACACCACTGTTCTGGCAGCTTCTACCCATAGATGCATGGGAAGATCTTGATCATGAAGCATTGCTATTGCAGCTTCCATGATAGTTCTATTCTTCCTTTCTGCAACCACATTCTGTTATGGATTATATGGAGTGGATAAATCCCTCTTAATCCCTTAATCTATGCATAGCTTTTTGAATTCATTTGATGTGAATTTTCCACCATTATCTGATCGAAAGGTCTTGATATTCTTTTATGTGTGGTTCTCGATCAAGGATTTAAATTCCTTGAACTTGCTAAAAATTTCATCTTTGTTCTTCATAAAGTATATCCATGTCTTCCTAGAAAAATCATCAATAAAAGAAACATAGTATACATACCCGCTTAAAGAACTGGATGACATTGGACCGCATACATGAGAGTGAATGATTTCCAAGATTCCTTTTGCTTTGCTTTCGCTACTTGGAAATGTATTCTTTGTGTTCTTTCCTTTCACACATCCTTTGTAGACTCCATCATGTTTTGACTCTATTTCTGGAAGACCTTCAACAACTTTTCTTGCAAGTGGTAGTGCTCTGTAGTGCACATGTGCATGCCTTCTATGCCAAAGTTCATTTGGCTCTATTGTGTCATGGACCAAAGCTTGTTCTGGATGGCCCTTCAATTTGTATAATCCTCCTTCTTGTTCTCCAATTACTATTGCATCATCAATAGTCTTTCCTCTTGGCCACATGAGGACTTGGCCATCTACAAATGCAATCCTCATGTCTTTTGCATCCAGTGCCGATATGGAGAGAAGATTCTTCTTTAGTCCTGGTACAAACAAGGCATCCTTCATTTTCATAGACTTTCCAGACTCTAGCTTGTAGGAGGATTCACCACTACCTTTTATGGGATATGGTTAGTCATCCCCAAGTTTCACCTTATGGGGTGAATTATGTTCAGATAGTTTCTCAAAATATTTCTTGAATCCTGTCATGTGTTTGGAATCCCCATTGTCAATAAGCCAGTCTTTGCTTCCATGTGACAGTTCCTGTGAGAGCGGATATTAGAACATATTATTCATCACTTGAAGAGTCTTCACTATCTTGTTTTACTCTCTTTCTCGGAGGATCATCATCGTCAGCAGTGTGAGCATGATGTCTTCTTTTGGAGTTCTTCTTCTTCTTAGATCCACTCTTATTCATGGGACAATTTCTAGCAAAGTGTCCTCTTTCATCACATGTATAACATCTGAGTTTGGATGGATCCTTTTTCACAAAATATCTTTCTGATGAGAATGCTTACCTTGGTGATGATGATTTTCCCTTTTGCCTTTCTTGCAGTGTACTGTGAGAGCTTGATCTTCACTTCCCATATTTTCTTCTCGAGCTTCTATCCGAGCTTCTTCTTGTGAGCATTCTTCCCACAGTGTACTGAACTTGATTAGCTTCTTCCTAGCAAAGATTCCTTGGATGAAAGAATCCCATGACCTAGGGAGACCATTCAAGGTTGTCATCACAATTTATGCATTCTCCACTTCTTCATCTACTGGTTCAAGTTTTTCTTTGATCTGGGAGACCCTTGTAAAGTATGAATAGATGGTCTCCTCATTCTGGATCATTACATTCTTCAACTGGTTCCTCAAAGTCATCTTCCGATTTATGTTTTTCCCTTCAAACAGTTTGGTTAGGGCATCAAACATGGCTTTAGGTGTCTTGAGGGAGGACACCTATGGTATGAGTTGATCCTTGATTGAATCAACAATAATCCTCTTAGCCATAACCAACTTCTTCTTATGTAAGGCCTTAGCCTCATCTTCCTATGGAACTAGAACCTCCTCATTGATGTAGGAGTCCAACTCATTTTCTTCCAGGACCACAGAGATCCTATACTTCTAGGCTCGGAAGTTATCAGCTCCCTTAATATTTCATCAAGCTTGGTATGATGAGACATCTTAACTGAGACCCTCAAATGGAAATAAAAAATATTTAGATCTTACCAGGTTAAGATGTCGGATCTGGATTTGGAGCTGAATTTCTGCAGTGCTGGTTCAGGAACAGATTAGGGTTTGACTTTCCCAGAGTTCTGTCCAACTAAATGCTTTGATCTTGATCTCTAAACTTTGATTTTGAGGAGGATATCAATCCAGGCTTGGGCTCACTCAAAAATTCCACTTATGTGGAAAGCCCTAATTTCCAGCAGCAGTGTCGAGTCCAAAACTGAAAAAGCTCAAAATTAGATTCTGTTTTGACAGAAAGATGTGCCCTAGGGGGGAGAGTCAGCCCAACCTTCTTTTGCTGAAAATCTGTGGAGAGAGATCCAAAAAGTAGGAAGCCCTAGTTCCCGCAGCTACATAGTGTTTTCTTCTCAAGTTAGATATGATACCATGTTAGATTTTTAACATTTAAGCTAGCATTAAATTAGGATCTTTAATTGAGAGAATAACAAGCACAACAATAAAACACAAGCGACAATGAACATAGTTTTTCTCCTCGAGGAAACCATAAATGGAGAAAACCATTCAACTTCCTCAGAGATAGAATAAAAAACAAAAGTAAGACCCCAAAAACAGTAAGATGATCTCCTGATAGTAGTAGCCTCTTTCTTTCTATCCCCAACAACTTCTTCTCCCTCAGCTATGCGCTCCAACTGAGTGTGAGTGAGTGTGTGATAAATATAGAGGCTCACTCTCTATTTATACTAATTCCCGACTTGACAATAACTCACTAGGGCCGACTTCACTAGGTGAGTCTAACAATCCTAGGGCCCTACAATTATGGGGACTTTAACCCTTGATAAATAGGAGGGTTACCCATGATGACTTGACATTACTTGTTTATATTATATAAACTCCCGATTGGAACATCGGGGCATGACATGACTCAATTGCATTACAAACACTTCCTGGAATAAACATCGGGGTACAATACATAAGAAATGCAAGTGAATACATAGGGTTATGTTAAACTTCTACGACAAAATTTTTACATGTATGGATGATAATGGCAATACAATTAAATGGGAATTCCTAGAAAATTTACCATCAAACAAATATTTTCCTTGCAGATGAAAAGATATGTACATAAGGGATACAAGTTTTTTGCAGTCTATGTAATGGTTGACAAGGATAAGATAACCAACTTAAAATAGAGGATATATTGATCTTAAAATATTTTAAAGACATATTTCTAGAAGAAGTCCCTAGAGTACCTTTGAAAAGGGACATAGACTTTACGATCAATCTGGTACCAAGAGCAGTACCAACATCGAAATCTCCCTATCGAATGAATATAATAGAACTTACTGAACTTAAATCACAATTGCAGGAGCTAATTGATAACAAATACATTTGACCTAATGTTTTCCCTTGGGGAGCACATGTCTTATTCATAAAGAAAAAAGATGGCACTTTACGACTATGCATAGATTATCAACAATTAAGCAATATGATTTTTAAAAATCGATATCCTTTCCCTCGAATATATGATTTGTTCGATTAGTTCTGAGGGGAAACCATATTCTCCAAAATAGATTTAAGATATTTATACCATCAAGTAAAAATAAACGACAAATATATCTTTAAAACTGCTTTTAGAAACTGATATGGACATTATGAGTTTGTCATAATGCCCTTTGGTTTAACAAATGCACTTGCATCATTTAGGTGCTTAATTAATAGTATATTAAGTAAATACTTAGATAAATTGGTAGTCATATTTATTGACGACATATGGATTTTCTCTAGGAATAAACAAGAGCATGAAGAATATTTAAAAATAATTTTACAAGTGTTAAGAGAACAACAACTGTTTTCTAAGTTTAGCAAGTGCGATTTCTTTAAAGAAAAATCCAATATCTAGGACACATGATGTCCAAAGACGGAATATCAGTCGATCCTGATAAGATTAAGGCTATCACACAATGTCTTTTCCCAAATAATGTAACTGACATAAGATCGTTCATGGGTATTACTGGCTATTATAGAAAATTTATTGAAGGTTTTTTTAAGATAACCTACCCCATAACTTTACTGCAGAAGAAAGGTAAGAAATTTGACTGGAGAGAAAAGTGTACTGACAGATTAAATAAACTAAAACATATGTTAACCACATATCCTACCTAAAAATTCTTTATCCTTTCAAGGATTTCATCGTATGTACCGACACATGTAAAGAAGGATTAGGCACGGTACTAATTCAAGAAAAGTATGTCATGGCATACAAATCTAGGAAGTTAAAAGAACATGAGAAGAATTATCCTACTCATGACTTCGAACGTGTTTTCATCATACATGCACTAAAAATGTGACGACACTACCTCATTAGAAGAATATTCCTATAAATGTCGGATAACATAATTCTAAAATACTTTCAGTTCGTAAGTTTCTTTGGTGAGGTAGATTGATGGTAAGGTTTTCCGGAGAATCTGCAGTGGCCATTGCTTGAATGTAAGGTTTTATGGAGAATCCGCAGTGGCCATTACTTGAAAGTAAGGTTTTCTATGGTGCGATAGATTGATGGTAATGTTTTTCAAAGAATCCGTAGTGGACATTCAAGTAATGGCCACTGCGGATTCTCCGGTAAACCTTACCATCAATCTAAAATGCTTGTCTGATCAATAAAACCTTAATTCTAGACAAGTTAGGTGGTTGCAATTTTTACATGAATATGACTTCGAAATAAAACATATAAAAGGAAAAGAGAATAAGGTTACAGACACTTTAATTTGTCACGTAAACTTACTGTATGCGAGCAGCAGATATGAATTTGATTTAGAAAATAAAATCTTAAATGCTAAAAATTTCGATAAAGAATGTCAAACCTAAAAGAAAATATTGTAGGAAATGAAAGGAACCAGATAAAAAGAGATCTTAGTATGAATGGAAGAAGGTTATTACTAAATAAAGGTATATATTATATATACCAAACTCAATAGATATTAAAATAATTGTTATGAATGAATTACATAAACGACGGTTTTTAGGACACCCTCGATACCATAAAATGATCACTATGATAAGAAAATACTTCTTTTGGCCCTGTATGAAAAATTAAGTAGTAGAAAATTTAGCACGCTGCATTGAATGTCAAAAGGTAAAGGTTGAACACCAACATCTTGTAGGCTTACTGCAACCATTACTCATTCCAGAATGGAAATGAGAAGTAATCAGTATGGATTTCATAACAGGTTTACCTAAGAATTTGAAGCAACACGATTCAATCATGGTCATAGTGGAAAAAATAAGTAAAGTATCTCACGTTATTCTAGTAAAATATACTTATAAGGTTTTTAACATTGATGATATATTTATGAAATAAATTTTCAGGTTACATGGCATACCTAAGGCAATAATCTCAGATAGAGATGTAAAGTTTGCAGAGAATTTTTGGAAAGCCTTGTTTGAAGGACTAGGCACACAATTAAATTGCAACACTACATATCATCCTCAAACAGATGGACAAACTAAGAGAGTAAATCAAATTATGGAATACATACTTAGAATGTTCGTAATGGATAAATCGGGTATGTGGGAAGATTACTTACACTTAGTAGAATTTTCTTATAACAACCATTTTGAAGTTTCAGTCAAAATGAGTCAATTTGAAATTCTGTATGTACAAAAATGTAACACTCCAATTTCTTGGATTAATCTTGTCGACAGGTTAATGGTAGGTCTAAGTTTTTGAAAGATACATAAATAATAGTGAAACACGTGCAACAAAACTTGAAGGATTCCTAAGACTGGAAAAAGATTTATGTTGATTTGAAAATACCTCCTTGAGAGTTCCAGGTAGGCGAGCATGTATACATAAAGGTATAACCATAGAATATCTCCATAAGACTGGGAAGATATTCAAAATTGGCACCCAATTATTGTAAGATATTTGGCATTTTGGCAAAAGTAGGAGTGGTAGCATATCAATTAGCATTACCACATACGATTAAAGTACATAATATTTTTAATTTTTTAATTTTGAATAAATATGTTCATGGTGCTACTCATGTGATTGAATGGAATGTCATACATGTGGAACCCAAAGGATACTTTCATGTGAAATCAGAGCGTATTCTCGACATGACGAAACTTTTACTTTGAAACCATTAGAGGAATTTTGGGGTCTAAAATGGGCCTCCTAAGGAAAATAATAAAATAATAGTTAAAATAATAAAATAATATTGATTAATTTTGGAGGAAGAAAGAAAAAAAACTACTCTTTGTGTTCGTATTTTCGACATATCTCCCTGTGTTTTTACTCAAATTTCGATCGGGAGAGCTCGTTGGATGCGGAATTTGATTCCACATCCAACGAGTACCCACACTACATACTTTTGACGGGCCCTGCTACCCCAAAAACAAGAAATACCTGAAAAAACGTGATGATGAAATACCATCAGACAAGCCAAGATGCAATGCAAGAACCTTAGTTTGGAAGAGTCCACTTTGGGAACTAGAAAGTGATATGCAAGATGCATATCCAATACTATTCCAAGATGAATAAATGGAAGAATAAAGATAGAAAAATAATAACACCGAGCATGGTGTTATCCTCTAAGAGGAGGTGTATGTAACACACCGAACAAATGCAAACTATTATTGTTTGAATAATTTAGTTATTTTTACTATTTTGACAAGAAAAGTAAAAAATGATGTAATGGATAATTCTTATTTATTAATTAAAAATACTGAAATGAATCTTAACTAAAATAGCTATTGAAAGGGTGTTTGCTGACCCAAAAGAGGAAAAGTCAAGTGGTGAAAGATGCCGAGTGAGAACTCAAGTGATGCAAGAGGCATCCTCCCCAAAATTAGGTGAAGACTACTTGTGGAGTGCTAAAGAGAAGGAGGCTCATAAATGACCAATTCTTCGGAAAATACTATATAACGGTACATCCATTCAGCAAGCAAGAAACTGCCGGTGGACGAGGAATTGATATGTTAATGAAAGAGATGGCACATTGATTGGATTTTTTCCTCGTGGTTCATCAAACAGGCTCGGGGATTCTAGAGCAAGTGAGAATTGGATTATCTAGGATTTGGTTGGGAGGAACAACTGCTTCAGTTATGTTTTCCGGACATTGGTGTCAGGTTCCCTGTTCTGTATTCTTAGTTGTTTTAATATGGTTAAAGTAACATTTTCAATTTTAGATATGATTTGTAACTACATTTTATAGTAAATGGTACTAACCATTAGTTCATATTATCTTATCTATCTTATGTTATGGTTTGATGTAAATTGATCTTCATTAGCTAAGAAATCATAGATATATGGTCTTAGTATATTCTTATGAATATCTGTTTGGGCATCCATACCTGAATCAGAGCTTTGGATACGAATGGTTGTAATGTTACATAATTAGGAAATTTGAACGAAAAATCATTATATATATGGTAAAATTTCTTAATTTACGCCTGCATATGTCCTATCAACATATTTTAAATGTATTCGTTCAACTAATATTTCCCTAGGACAACCCTGTTTCAGAGTCTTTATGGCTATGACAGGTTCCTTAAAGTATATAATTTATGAACGACATTACAAAAAGGAACTTCCAATAGTATATTGATCACAACATAATTTTATATAAAACTCTTCATGAAACCAAATCAAATAAGCCAACAAGGTTTCCAATTACTTAACCAATAAATGAAAAGACTACAAAATGCTGCGTAGAGCAGATACACTTTTTCCAATTACTTAACAATGTTTCTAGGATAAACAGAGTAGAGTCGAGATGCTTTTTTCCTTCCCAACATCCAAGCTATAAGTTGCATAGAAAAATATCTAATTTCATAAGAGTAAAGCTGAAAGTTATCTCATC
Organism: Pseudotsuga menziesii; assembly: GCA_001517045.1. Taxonomy (NCBI): domain Eukaryota; kingdom Viridiplantae; phylum Streptophyta; class Pinopsida; order Pinales; family Pinaceae; genus Pseudotsuga; species Pseudotsuga menziesii. The sequence continues at coordinate 223,708 of LPNX010578705.1, read as the reverse complement.
TAAAACCCCAAATCATCCAAATGTAGATAGAGACTTGCTACGATCGCATTAAATAAATATATACAATAAAAACCATAATATACATATTTGATTTCTAAAATATAATAGCTAGAAACCATGATTGAACTCGGATGAGAAACCCCTTTATTATAAATAGACTTTTACACTCGTTATAAATCTACAACAATAGCTCATGGATCTAGTTATTAAATACACAATCATATCTAGTAGGAAATTTTAATACATTCATTAATATAAATATATACAAACTTTTATTATGGGTTTCCAAACCTTGTTCCTCATCGCTTTACCCAAAATAATACAACTCAACTGAATATCAAAGGATAGTATCTAGGTGAACTCTTTAAAAATAGAAAAAATGCCAATGGATAAAACATGGCTGTAAGTCCAAAATTTGTATCCATCGTTTTTAATAAACCCACAATGTGTATACCTGAACGAATAGTATAGCATTGCAACAAAAGAGAGGCTGCAAAGCCTTTTCTGTAGGATGAAGACCTATAAGGGTTTAATAAATACACGGTCCCAAATTATCTTGTGATAGTGGCGAAATCCATGTCCCTACATGGCCCATGAACCCAACGAAGAACCACTACAGCATAAATATTAATTTAACACTTACCTCTTGGGTTTTGGAAGACCATTGATGTAGACCGAGTGACATCCATGCCAAAAGGATTACATGCATAATCAAACAAACTGAGTAAGGTCAGTGGTTTTCTAAGAAAATATTTGTTTGTATAGTGTTTAAAAAAGAGTAGGAGTTTATTCTTACATATGGTATTTAAAGTAACACACCTGAGAGGAAGTGGCCCTGTCGCCACTCTTGTTGGCCATCTCATAACCTGCATTACACACAATGAAGTTACAACCTTTTCATAATTATTGAAAATTTGTAAAAATAGTGATGATAACTGAGTTTAAAACTTTGCCTTATAGGAATGCAGAGAGGGCCAGGGGTCGGATCCTCCTAGACGCCCTTATCACTCCCTTTCCTACAAATATTGAAGCAAACCCTATTCAATTAAATGCATATGCCTTTATTCTAAAATAAATTTTGAAACTAAGTGGAACCAAATTGAGAATTGTTCATACTTGGTAAAAGGATTGGAAGGCCCAATGAGTGTTGGCCTTCTTCTTATCCATAGAGAACTAGCAAGGACAAGGAAATTTTGCAGCCTTTCACACTAATGAAAACCTCAAATTTACCTCAAAACACAAGTAATTACCTTCTTTAGTGAACTGTGTAAGACACTTGACGAGGACATGCAAGTAGCCATGAAATCACCAAGAATTCCTTCCAAGAAATAGTTACAGACCAGCCAACACAAGAATGAAAAAAACATACAACGTAAAATCGTAATAAACCATTATAAAAATCCTTGCTAGCGATTGTGACAGGCGGAGGGTCAACATTAATCTTAGAAACACATACTAATGTCATGTCCCCATCTCAATGAGACTACTAGTTGACAATGTTTCACCCACCTACTAGTTCCCTAAGTTGGGGAGGAGGCATTAAACATTGCAATAAGGGAGCTATGGGCCAAGAGAACCTTATTTTTTCATTTACAAATTAAATTGGGTCATACAAATAATAAATATGGAGAAAATAAAGTGGCATTGCCGCATAAGGACATTTGGAGGTTCATGGAGACCTTGGGTGACTAGATTCTTCCTTACACATGTCATGACTTAACCTCAAATTCAAAATTATGAGTAATGGAACATTATTGGAAGGTAAATAGGTGTCAAGTGACATATAATGTACCCAAGTATTTTAATAGGTGAAGTGGAGTAACTCTACATAGAAGAGGAAGAGGCTAGGAAGAAACTAGGTGCCACTTGGAGATCAAAGATTCCCTGGGTTTTATGACAACAATGATGGAAGATTCTATGACAAGTCAGACCTGATTTCAGACCTATGACAATATGATATGTCAAGTATAAAAATAGCATCCAAGAGGGCACATTTATGGTTTGGTGGAAACCATTTGAATTCAGAGGAAGATGAATGGTTGAGGAGAAGGGCAAGTGTCATGGAGGTTACTAAACATCAAGGATGAGTTGGAGGAATTCTATGGGAGTGAATTCAAACTTGGAGGACATTAGGAAGGTTATAAAAATATTTCATGAGGAATGATAATGGATTTTGATCATTTGAGAATTTTCCTTTGGCATTTTGGAAATCACTAGCTTGTCCATTGCACCGTGAGTGCTCACTTACCCTTCTAGTGAGCCAATTTTGAGAGGGTGAGATTGTCATCCAAGTTGTATGCTAGAGATGCCACCTTGAAATCTCATTTGGATCTTAATGGAGTGTTTTTACTACATATATGAGGTTTCTACTGTTCGTGACCCATCTTTCTTCCCATTCTTTTAATTCCCACTTCAATATTTCCATATTTCTCTATGATGGCACACTTGTGTGAATGGTGGTTGCGCCCCATTAAGTCAAGTTGATGCCCAAGCATGGGTGAATTATTTATGGCTCTGTAATATGTTCCCCATCCTCTTTGTAAGTCAAAATCAGCATAAATTCATATGCAAATGTCCACATTTCCAAACTTTGTTGTAACTAGTTTCCATGTGTTGATGTCACATTTCAATGGAGTTGTATATCTGATGTATGTTGCGCCTGGGATTTGAAGTTATATGTTGTTAGTAAGTTATTTCCATGATTTCAATGGTATATATTTTTCTATGTTTTGAACCATTATTTACACCAATTATCAATAAATTTGACCATTTACATGTCATTTCCCTGAAGCAAATAGCACTGGAATTATGCATGTGAATTTGAATATTTAAAACTTTGTTACAGAACTCTTAACCATATCAAATGATAGTAAATTAAGTCTAATAACACTCCCCATACTCTATTTGACAAGTTGGGAGGGTCGCATAGGATTTGGAGAGCCATTTCTGCCCATACCCTATGGGGAATTGCACCATAAATTACTAGTAATATTGTGTTGTAGTACATGGTGTGTAAGACATGACATTGTAGTGCTAGTGTTATATAGACAATATAATAGATGATGTAACTATTGGGGAAGGGTGTTAGGTGAACACCTAGGAGAAGCTGGACCTCTTAATGGATTATCCGAAGTTGTTGGAGGATCTTAGGAAAATCTATTTAACCAACCCATAGAAACTTATTAATGCCAAAATAGTTCATATGGAGACCCAACATGAAGTTAGCATATAGATTTCAAATAAAATATAATAAAACTTCCATATTATTGCAAGGAGGTTTATTAAACATCATGAGCCAATGACTCTTCCAATTTGGTTTCCATGGTTTGTATATAAATCGATCCATGCAAAAGTAATTCTTGCATAGAACGAGGATGAGCTGGTCTTGGGGTCAATAAAAATTCCAACATTCATTTGTTTGTACTTTTCAAATATTTGAATATGTTCTTTACTAAGAGCATTGGAGTAGAAATGTCTCATTATGGCCCTATATTCAAACATACTCAAGAATTGGCTATGGGCATGGTCGATGGATGCAATGATGTTCTCAAGGCACATGGATAATGAAAGTCATGATGGTTCCTTTGTAATCCTAAGCTCTCAAACCAAGTTTCTTAGTTAGTTTAAATCTTGGTTAGTTTTGGTTTGTGTCGGTTTCCTTTTGGGATAATGTTTTATTTTCCCTCCATTTTGGAGTTATTTTTGTGGATTTGATTAAGGGTTTTATGCCATTGTAATAAAATACAAGCAATATTCATGTAAAAGAAGAAATTATTTTCATATATGATTTTTTTTGTTTTAATGAAAGAAGCATATAAAGATGACCAAGACATAAAGGAATACATGAAGGGTTGGAAATGGGCCTAGCTTTGAAATGGTGGGGCATAATGGTGAATAAGATCTGCTCACATTGCCAAAATGGATGTAGATAAATGCAATTTAAGAATGGAGGAAATGAGTCAAATGGCCATTTTTAATTTTTGATGAACAAAGAAATGTGTACGTGTTATATATAACATATGTGTTATATATAAATTATGGATGAGTGTCATTTTAATTTGCAAACATGTATCCCCAGATGCAGGTGATAGAAGGACTCACACGGGACTCCAGACCGATGACATGCCCCAACACGTCATCAGTCCACTCGTCACCCCTGCTGGTAGTCCAGATGATGACAGGTGGTCCCATGCACACCAACACCCCCAAGCGATAGATGCTCGACTCGATAGAATTCAGAATGTGGCAGTTTTCGGGGATGACGCCATCAGTAGGATAGACGACGGCGAGTCCACTCTTGGACGCAGCTCCATTCCCCTCGACAATTAAGGTTCAGCAGGTCCGGTACAGAGTAGTAATGGTCAACCATTATGCTCCTCAGATTCAGTGCACAATGGCTCCTTCCAAGCTCATCGTTGTCCATCTCTTGCACTTCATCACCCCCACTCTGCTGAGGCCGCTAATCTCTTGCCATTTCTCAGCTCTACTCCCGCTTTGCATGCTCCTGTTTAGTCTCAGCCCCCGCATTTCGCTCAGTTCCTCTCGCTCCACCTCCAGACCCTCCCACATTGGAAAAACCATGTCACCACATCGACGAGGACCTCCCAGGGGCAGGAGAGGCTGTGAAAGGGCTGGAAACCCCTCTGAGCCACCCTTCCATCTACAAGCCAGCAATAAAGGCTATGAGGTAGAGGTGCCGGAGGCGATGAGAACCCTGGTCGACGATTGGGAGGACGAAGTTTCCAGCTCCCTCATGGCTACCTGTACCTCATCCTGCATGGGCAATCATTGGATTTTTAAAAATGTTCTAACCAGGCTTATCCTCCGCATTTTCAACACCCCGCCAGCCAACCCAACCAATTCCAATCCAGTCCCTCCACCTTCGCCTCCCCCTCCTCCTCCGCCTCCTCCTCCACCAACTCCTCTAGGCCATCCTCACCTCTTCGCAGTGCCAATTTGTTTGGAAAAAAAGGAAAAGCGGTCAAGAAATCGTCACCTCTGCCAGCAAAGCAGCTCTCTCCCGACTCGAGAAACACCAAGGACAACAACTCCACTGGCAGCATCAACGAATGAGACAAGAAGAAAAAAAATCCCAAGGAGCAAGAATTACAATGGGGCACCGAATACTGCTGCCCAATGACTGAGGTCCTGTACAAGCAGATGTAATGCCTGGTGTTCAAGTTCTCTAGGTTTTTACAGGTTTTTATTTTTATTTTTTATTAGGTTTCTTCGAGTTGTCTAGTCTAGGTCAGCTATGACTTTTAAAGATTTCGACCAATTATTTTTGATGTTTAAGCTCTGTTTTCCCCATAGTGGGGAGGATCAATTTTTGCAGTCTTGGCTGGCCTCCTCTAGCCCTTTTTCGTGTTCTAAAAACACATAGAATTGTGTTATTATTTACACTTTCATCTCTCCTTAATAGATTAGTTCTGAACTTACAATTTCTTTTTGCAAACATGTATATTCTTGTTCACATTGTCCATATTACAAGGAGGCTGAGTAATTGCTAAACTCTTGTAGAAAAAACACACATTTTCATGAATATACGTGTGTTTTAAAATTTTTAGTGCTCATGCATTTTTATAGCAACAAAATTGGGTACTAACATGCAAGAACCCTTAGATTTAGGTCCCAAAAGAGATGAAGTTAATTTAGTAACTTCCTACCATTTGATTAGTCCAAGTAATTCTATCCATCACCTTCATTTTGTTGTAAATATATTTATTGCCAACGAAACGAGTTAATATTATAAATTTGTTTTGGCTTGGCTCAGAGTTAAAAACTTCAACTTTCGAGGTGTTTTAGTTATTTGGAAAGGGTTCTTGCTAACGCTTCCTTGGCTTGGAAGAATCTTAGCCTGGCAGGTGGGAAATGGACAAGATGTTGTAGGCATAGATCCTATCATTGGTGCATCAAACTCATACTCACTACCTACAGGGTTCTGAGACTTCTTAGAGGACTTGGATATTACCACACTCTCTCAAGGACGTAATACCCTATCGGGTTTACACCATTATTGGCATAGGACCGAGGATCTTTGCATTGATGGGGACTTGAAAATTGCATGGGATACTTTTACGAGGGGTCTGGATTTTGGTAGGATTCGACTCAATACTCAGTCTGATTCTATAAGAGTTACGAGGTGACAATGTCACATCAATTACTAATTATTAACAAAGATGGTTAAGATATTGAAATATGATATTTATTTTATCACAAAATTGTAATAACAAAAATTCTTTTATCTTAAAATTATTTACCATGATAGAACTTAAATGTAACCAGATTAGAGGGGATTCATCTCGGTAAATAAAGTGAATTTCTATTTCAACACATAGGATAGAACTTAAAGTATATTTATTTTAAAGTTAAGATTATAATAATAAGATGCTTTGAATTTACTTTATATATTTTTTTATAAATTTTTTAAATTTATATAAGTTAAGAGTTATAGGTGGCAATGTCACAGCAATTGCTAATTGTTAACAAAGATTGTTGGGTGCTCGCATGAAGCTGCTACCCAATTATGATGCAATGGGAGCGTGCAAGTGGGCTAAATCAAGAATGCGCACGTGCTTCCGCTTTGGACTGACAAACCTCCATGTCGGATTGCTAGCATGGACAATAAGAGAACGCACGTGCCTGTGGACGCACACGGGCATTTGGATGCACACACGTGTTCTGATATGGGCACACAACCAGTTTGATGGTTCCATATCTGCAAACTTGGTATATGATAGCATTGTTCAATCATCATCTCCCTCGGCTGGTAATAGACTACTTGCACTCATCTGTGCTAGCACTCTACCGAGGAAAATAATCTGTTTTATTTGGCTGGATTTGAAAAACAAGTTACTAACATGGGACAATCTCGAGAAGAGAGGTTGGATTGGGCCTGGTATTTGTTCACTCTGCAGCGTGAATGAAGATAGTATTCAACATTTATTTTTTTCTTGCTCAGTTTGGAAGAATGTTCTATCTTACCTGAACGTTCAACAAAATATCACACTTTCCTCCGAGTCTGATACTATCTGTTCGTTTCTGGAAAATTGGACTGTTAGCTTCTCAAAGCACTCGGCATGCTGCTATCTTCCCTTTCATACCATGTGGGATATCTGGAAAGCAAGGAATGTACTTATATTTGAAGGGAAAAAGTTGTTCCTCTTAAGCTTAATTCAACAAATAACATATTCCTCTTAGATGTATTGTCCTCCCTTAAAAAAGGCAAAAAAGTTAAGAGACTTGGGCCGTGGCCCTGTTCTTGTCTATCCCTGTGGATTTTTGATGGGGCATCTGCAAACAATATTGGAGGAGTTGGGTTCTGCTTGTTCTTGAATGAGTCACATTCCTTCGGGTTTGCTCTGGGGGCAGGAAATTGCACCAACACTAAAGCAGAATTGATAGGGCTTTGGGCTCTTCGACATACAGCCCAAATGATGGGGATTCCCACACTCAATGTATTTGGTGACTCTTCAGTCATTGTAAATTGGGCAAAGGGTACTGCTGCCCTTTCTCCACCTAAACTCAATCACTGGTGTAGGGAAACTAGAAAGCTCTGCACTCGCTTTCTAGAGTTGTCTTTCAGCCATATCTACTGTGAACACAATCAGCTCATAGACCGCCTTTCTAAATCTGCAATTTCTTTGGCTCTTGGTTTTGGTAGTTACTCAGAAATTTTTGAAGGCCTTTTGGCCTCTTGTGAGACTTTCAAGCTCATTTGAGCTCGGTGCTGGAGCTTGTTCTCCTTATTTTACTTGCACCTTTTTTTGATTGTTTTGGAGCGGGCATCTTTAGATTGCAGCTCTATACTCAATTTGTCCATAGTAGATATGGTTTAGAGGGACACATTTTACTGATGGGAACTTTGTATTTGTTGGATTTGCACTTGGACCTCCCCTCTACATCTCAGTTGAGTTGTGACTCGTTCTTGGAGATCAAGAGAATGGAAATTTTATTCCACTTACTTTACTGTAACCCATGTTTTGGGAACATAAATCTATTGTAAATCTAAATCCATTCTAAACCTAGAGTGATCAAATTTTGTTTAAATTTTTATTTTAAAAGATTTAGAATAAAATAAATTGATCCAAATGTTTATTAGTTAAGGTACTTAAATTAATCTGAAGGTGCTTAATAGATTTGGAAGATTTAAGATAATTTATGTCTTTTAAAGATTAATGAAACACAATATTATGTTTGATTTGATTACTATATGATTATATTTAATTTGATTACTAGAATATTATATTTAATTTGAATTAGTTGCAGTTTGGAGTTGGAGGATTTAAGATAAATCTATGTAGGTTGTTTTCTAACGAGTGAGACAGTTTTATATTTAATTTGTTTTGATATAAAACCATAATCATTGTAATTACTTCAAATTCTGTGAAGATGGTTTGGAGATTCTTTAAACTATATCATCGTAGTTTAATGACATAAGATCTGCTGCTTGGCTTAATTTGCTGCAAACTTTTGTTAAGACATAATAGCTGAATAAATGTAACTATGTTTTGAAGCGTATTATGATAAGTTTACTAGCAATAGTTTAAGTATCGCTGTCTCGATATTCATTTGAAGAGAGTATGGATTTGTACAACCAGTAAAGTTTTTGTTCATTTGATCAGGAAGAGAGCTGGCCAGTTACGAGATTCGAAGGCATGTGATTGGGATCCACAGGTATGTATTCCCTTTGTTCAAACCGAATATAAGACAAGCTGTACTGTATTCGCCAAATCTACATTGCTCCGAAACTTAGGTACCATAGGTTTCGCTAATCGTAATTGGCTTGGATTTCCTCTATCTGTCGTATTTTTCAACTATCAAAGAGAGCCAACGTGTCGGAGACTTTGGATGTCTCCCTTCGCGCGTTGAAATATACGACAGAAACAGGTAATCTGAGATCATTACGATCAGCGAAACCTATCGTACTGAAGTTTCTGCGCGTTGTAGGATCGACCACTACAGTTCCTCTTCTCTGCTGTTTGAACAGCGAGAATACATACCTGTGAATCCCAATCACAGGCTTTGGAATCCTGTAAGGGACTAGCTCTCTTCCTGGTCACACGGAGTTCCATACTCTCTTCAAATGAATATTGAGATAGCCTACTTAAAAAAACATAATTATTCTGATATGCTTCAAAACAGAGATAATCTCATAATAAACAAGTTGAAGCTCATTTAGGCATTGTAACTTTTCGACATTTCGGTAATTTTGCAATTCAACAGAAAGCTGTTGCAAATTCTGAACTATCCCTTCGTGTACGCGTGTTTTTTTATGAAATTATTTGTGTTCTTACTGTGTTGTTCAATCTGAGTTAATATGTTGTCAGCCTGATGACGTCTGTGCCAATTTTGGAGTCAAATGAGGAGCAATTCAAATTTAGGAGTAAGCCGAATTGAGTTAATCTAAGGGAAAAAATGCAGTTTTAACATGGCATTTGTTTGGTAGAATTGTAAAAGAGAAAAAGTGGTGAAAGAAGCTATTAGGCGCAGAGTATTGCAAATAGTTACAAAAAATAAAATAGAAAGAGATGGGTATAACTAAGGACACGGTACCAGCAGATGGACAGTAACGAGAGGAACAGAGTTGAAATCTTCCGAAGAAAATAAATTAAAAACCATAGAAATATTAGTTTAATTCAGAGAAGCAAATAAAATAGATAAGTAAGGGTTTAGGAAACCGTAAACCAAATATGGAAACCCTAAACCAAATATTTGAATGTAAAATAGATTTTATGTTGAAATGGAAAAGAACAAAGTTAATGGAGCCTTTCCAATAGCAAAAAGTAATGGAGAAGTCGAAAACGACAATAACAATTTGAATATGGAGAGGTTTATATAGGAAGAGAGACCAATAATGAAATAAGGACAAAGAAAGTACAAATACCTTGTGTTCACATGGAAATAATGTTTAGAAGAGTTGATAATTTGGACAGTGAAGAAGGAAAGTTATCTTATGGAGGATAACATTGTAGAATAAGTGAAAAGGTGAGAACACATGATTTCTATGTTAATGAAGGAAATAGTGAACCCAAGAAGGAAATTAGAATTGATGAAAATGCTAATTATCTCTGCATTATATAATGAAAAAAACCAGGAATTACCTGGATGGGAAATGAGAAGGAAGATCTCCCATGTAAGCAAAATGAATTTGTTTGAAAGAACATATATTGTCAAAAGGGCTAAGAAGAACCTAAAGGAGAAGAAATCCTCATGGAGAAGGAGGATAATGGTAGGATTAATAAAATTATTTCTATGGGGATGCAAAGGATAAATTCAGTGAAAAATACAAATTATAGTTTTCTCATTTGTGAAGCAAATGCAAAAACAATTCTGAATTGTCCTGGGTGTACTTGTGTTTTTTCATGAAATTATTTGTGTTCTTATTATGTTGTTCAATTCTAGTTAATGATGTTGTCAAGATGATGACTACTGCACGAATTTTTTTTGAGTGACTCAAACGAGGAGCACCTTCCTGTAGTAGAGCAATTCAACTCAAGGAGTAAGCCGGATTGAGTTAATCTAAGGGAAAAAAAGCAGTTTTAACATGGCATTTGTTGGGTAGAATTTGTTGGCCTTCCATTTTAAGAAGGCCGGTAATGATTCGCCTCATATCTTATTTCATTTTCGATTGATCAGATTTATAATTGAATATAAGCTCACCCAAATTGGTGGTAATTGGCATAACTTGCTGGCTAGGGTGGAACCTTCTCCGAGAAAATATATCAGTTCATGGTAGTGTGGTGTCAAAACTTCCCAATGAACCTCATCTTGGTCATAACAATAACACTGATTCTCTATCATTAGGTGACAAAATCCATAATGAAAAAGAGTTGGTATGTAATTCTTAGGGCGTCTCTATCTTAGGTTGTAAAAATTCAAAACCAGCTCTTCAAGGGTTTCAATTTGCCGAATATGGTGTAGACTGCGAAGGAGTTGAGTGGTAAGTCCTACCAGATACAAAATGAAGTTGGCCATAAGTTTTCTGAGCAAGTTATTAAAACAAATGATAATAGATTTTTTTTGAATTCCCATGTAGATTTAACCGAGAGGAGGGTTCTTATTGTGCTGATCATGAAACTCTGGAACACATTCATGATCAAGCTTTGGGGAAATTGAGGTTACCCAAGTACTACAAAATCTAGGACATTCATGGATTCTATACTAGTTAAATTGAATAAGGTTCAATATCTAAGCATGAACTATAGCTCGGTTGAAGGGAAAAATGATGATACTACTCACCAAGATCATGACCATGTATTGAGAAATCACATGTTGATCAAGCTTATGACAAAAATACTTAGCATGTCTCTTTAGGAGTTGCAGAGAAAATATCTCATAATCATGTTCATGATTTGAGTATTTCCAATGAAGTTATTGGTCATGATACAATTATCAACTATTAGCAAAGACCTACTATATTGATAGGGCAGTTAATATAAAATCAACGTGTTAATCAAATTGAAGGAAAATAATTTTTTATCAATTAAATGAATAGTATGGCAGAAGATGGAAATAATACGTCTGCACAGTGATGAATTTGTTTCACTTAGGTACAAATTCATAAAACTTTGGACTTAGAATACAAATAAGGGTTGGCTAGATGGGTCAAGGCCTCTATTGCCAAAACTGACCAAGCTAAACAATGCAAACAAATGATGCAATCTGATGACATCAATTCCACAAGTAATCGTATTTCCTGGATGCTATCTAGGATGGCAGGAACACGGTCATAGAAACACCGTCACAATCGAGAAGGATGGCAGGAGATTCTGGCCGATTCCCTTCGATGAAGACTAGAATGGCCAAGGAAATGAAAGAAAATCACCGGGAGAAGAGAGTGTTTATGTGTTCAACTAAGGTGTTCTTTAAGGAGGAAAAGAAGCAAGAATATTGATTTGTGACCATTCCCAAGGGCTTAAGTTTTGAGTAACTAACGAAGAGCTTTTCAACTGAAGTCAAAACGATATTGTTAGAGTTTAAACGAATAACGATCGATGATATGCCTATAATATTGTCACCAAGAAGGATTATAGCACAATGGATCGACTTGATCCCATGATCAAGTTTATGGAACAAGGCGCCACATAGAATCAAGTCGACTAAAAATGATGTGTTGAATTGACAAGTTCAAGATTTCTTGGACAGAGGGTTGATCAAAGAAGGTGAGAGTTCATGTATAGTACCAGCTATATTGGCAAGAGATAAAGGAGAAGAGTGGGGATGTGCACCGATCAAGGGCCATCTACAGGATCGCCCTCACGCATAAATTTTAATTTCCAACGATGGCCGACTTAATCAACAACTTGAGTGGAGTGACGTACGTCATTAAGATCGAATTGAAGAGTGGATATCATATCAAGATATAAGAAGGTGATGTGTGGTATTTGACTCGTTAGTTATGCCATTTGAGATTACCACTGCCATTTGATATTTTGAAACCATTTCTATATATGATATTTTGAAACCATTTCTATATATGTTTGTTGTTTTCTACCTTGATGACATTCTAATATTTATAAATACGAAGGTTGAACATTTTGATCATTTGAGGCAAGTAATGCAGAGGTTGAATCAATAAAATTTGTAAGTGAATGTACAGAAATGTTCCTTCATTCACAAGGAATCAGTATATTTGGTATTCATAATTTCCATCCAAGTACTATAGATGGACCCAGAAAAGGTGAAGGTAATCCTCGAGTGTCCTGAACCAATGATTGTTATTGACGTAAGAAGGTTTCATGGAATTTCCATTTTTTACAAGAATTTGATGAGAGGTTTTAGTCAGATATGTGCACCGTTGACGATGTACATGAAGAAGGGACAGTTCAAGTGGATAGAATCCTCCGGACGAGCATTTGAGAAGCTAAAGGGGAAGGTAACTAAGAGATCGATTTTATCTGTCCCATATTTTGAGAAGGTATTCCAGGTCGACTTTCACACTAGTGGACTAGCAATTGAAGCTGAGTACAGCCCGAAAGGATGGCCAATTGCATTTTTGAGTGAGAAGTTAAAGGACATTAAGGATTAAGGATAAATGCTTGGACTATGACCAAGAGTTTTATACCATTATACAGGAATTGAATAAGTGGAGGCATTATTTTTTTCCCAAAGAATTTATTTTGTTTAAGCACCATTGGGCTTTGAGGTATACTCAAACCTGGTCAATCCAAAGGCATATAAAGTAGGTCAAATTTTTACAAATTTACACCTTTGTGTTGAAAGATAAGTTACGAAAGACCAACAAAGTGATTAACCCATTAATTCAAAGAGTCACATTTAGTGTTAATAAAGAATGACTATGAAGTCCGCAAATATTTTTCTAGGGCATGCAAGGTATACTATTACATATGGCTCAAAAGTAAGACGAAAGTTTGCTATGAATAAGTTAAAATCATTTTTTTCATGGAAAAACAATTTAAAATTTTGGAAAAAATGAAAATGTTCCCAATGATCGTCGCTATAGTGACGGATAGTCCATAACATTGCTATAGCGATGGACGTTCGTCTGTATGGCGACTCTATAGCGACAAACGTTCATTGTTATAGTGACAAATTCCATCATGATCATCATCTTCAGCACCACCACCACCACCATCATCATCTTCATCATCCTCATCCTCCTCCTCCTCATCATCTTCGTGAGCAACATCATCATCATCATCCTCATCATCATCGCCATCTTCATCATCTTCATAATCATCAACATCTTCGTCATGATCCCCATCATCACCATCGTCACCATCTTCCTTGCCAACATCATCATCATCATCATCATCACCATCTTCATTATGATAATCATCATCAACGTCATCACCCTCTTCGTCATCAACATCATCATCATCATCATCGTCTTCATCATCGTCGTCATCACCATCATCATCATCATCACCACCATCATCATCTTCATCATCACGACCACCATCATAGTCATCACCATCATCATCATCACAAGCATCATCGTCATCACCATCTTCATCATCCTCATCATCATCCTCGTCATCGTAGTCGTCACTATCATCATCATCACTGGGAAAATTGGTTCATTTGAAAAATAGTAAAAGGTTCCAAATTTCAGGTGAGTTCCAAATATTAATATTTATATATTACAAATATTTGACAAAATCATATTTTTCAAATTTTAAAAATTAATGCTTGAAAATTTAAATTTATTTTAGAAAACAAATTAAAAAAATTAAAATTAAAAATATTTTAATTTATTTTAGTTCAATATAATATAGAGTATAGAATTTTAAAAAAATTCTCAAATTCTCAAATTTTCAACATTTCAAAAATACATACTTACTACATACTTATGTGACTTTAAAATATGTTTATTTTCACAACTATGCATTCTATGAATAAATAAAAAACTTCATTCATGATCAAATGCTTTTTTACACACTACCAAATTAGAATATTAACATAACCAAAACAAAAAAAGGTTCATTCATAATCAAATGTTTATTAACACACTACCAAGTTAGAATATTAACATAACATAACCAACCTATGATCCATTTATTTTATTGCATTTTTTTAGAAACATATTTTATTAACTTACAATTTTTCAAATTTATAAAACCAAAGATGTTAATGACTTTTTTATTAATTTCAAGTGTAGAAATGTTCTATTCAAGTGTATGAATGTTCTAAATTAATTTTTTTTGTAATAAATTATAGTGAATATAAAGAACATTATAATATATAGGCTTTAATAAAGTCTAATAAATTGATATGATCCAAAATCATTATTAGGGTATATGTATTTCAAACGAGTGGTATAAAGCCTTGTGCAAGGTTAATCTAATGATTAAGCATGAACAGTGATGAAAGACATTTATATATATTTAAATGCCTCGTCAATTTTCATTTTTATTTATGCTATCGATAAATTTAAACACATAAAGTTCAGCTCCAATCACTCTAAAGATATCAATACTATCTCCTTTTATCTCTTTGCATTTATCTAGTCATATTGTGTTATTACAACATATTTCAAGGGATAGGTGGGAAACGATGAAAACGATATGGATGATGGTGAAAAAGACAATGACATTGATGATGAGGATGAGGATGACGATGATGACGATGACGATGACGACGATGATGATGACGAAGATGGTGATGGTGACAATGATGGTGATGATGATGATGAGGACGATGATGATGATGATGAGGATGCGGATGACAATGATGATGAGGATGATGATGATGATGATGAGGATGAGGATGATGATGATGATGATGATTAGGAGGATGAGGATGAATATGGTGATGAGGAGTATCCATATGATGATGGCGATGGTGATGTTGACGAGGAAGAGGGTGATGACGCTAATGATGAGGATCATGACGAAGATGTTGATGATTATGAAGATGATGAAGATGATGATGACGATGTGGATGAGGAGGAGGAGGAGAAGGATGATGAAGATGATGAAAATGATGATGATGACGATGATGATGTTGATGAGGAAGATGGTGACAACGTTGATGATGAGAATCATGACGAATATGTTGATGATTATGAAGATGATGAATATGACGTTGATGATGGGAATGAGGATGAGGATGGTGAAGATGAATAAGATGATGATGGTGGTGGTGATGATTATTATGAGTAGTGTGAAAGGTCTACTTCTAAAATATGAGTTCATAAATCCAATGCGAGGTAATAATGTCAAATCTCGATTCTTTGGGAAAATCCATTATTGTAGCTATAAGAATATAGACTATTAACTCAACACACTAACACCCTAATACACTACGATTATCAACTACCACTGTCAGAACCCCCAAATTTTCACAAAAATTTAAAATTTTGAAATAACATGAAATGTTGAGACTACAGTTTATTAACAGTTAGCGGTTAGCAAAAAGAGAAACAGTTAATAGATTAATTTGCATAAACTCAAATGTTTTAACTCAATAGTTTTCTTATTAACACGATTTTAAGTTTATCTTGCGCATAAATTCTATATTTGGCTTACTGATGAGTTCTATTTATGACAGTAAGTGAAATCTGACTTTGAATTCCACGGCTTACTTAGCATTTATGCTAACGCAGATGGATTATTTGTTCTTACATGTTTACATGTATAAATGACCAAGTATCCTCTTTAAATTCATAAAGCATCATGCAATATTTCTATTTGCAATTAATAATCTTAGATTATAAGCTGCTGCAATCCAACTTACTTCTGTAAGGTAACACAGTTTGTTTTACTCTGTTGCTATTGTAAATGAAGTTTAGATGAATGTATTTCTTCCTGTAGAATAAGTAGCGACAATATTACTTCCTTTGGTTCTGAACAGTTTATTCTATCTTCTTGATATTCTTTATTTTCAAATCGCATACCCTAGCAATTTTATATTACAATTCTTGTATTAGGTTCTATCTAAGAACAACTTCGAGGATTGGTGTTTTTCTTATCGAGCCAATCTTTTCATCTTATGTTAACCTTAGTAATTTGGTAAGAATGCAAAACTATACTCCAAGTAATGAGAAACTGCCACAATGTCTAAGATAAGATCTCATGGATCTGAATTTAGTAAAAGTGTTCATAGAGAAATGTTCTTACCTTTCACTTTTCCATTACATAGTTTGTTATCAAAACTTGGCTAGTTTCTAAGATTTAATAACATGCATAAACTATTTGTTTATCAACATAAAATATTTTATTAGTGTTACAATTGCATAATGTTTAAGATCTTTCCCAAACGACACTATGCTCAATACACAAGTTGAAAGCTGTGTAATCATTTACACCATCATGACAGAGAACTGGAACTAAAAGATAGTTATTCTTACGCCATGAACTTGGTTGTTTATAAGTCAATGATTTTATAATTTATCTTAAATTACTATAGGTAACAATCTTTGTTATTACACCCTATTTCACCATGATGATATTATTATAAGCTTGAATGGTTTGTAATTATTCAAAAGAGTTAATACTCACTTATATACTATGCATATACTAACGATAACATTAATATCATTTCATAATGTCTCTCAACGATACTCATTAGTATACATTACTATGTAAATGGTAACATAATCCTCACTAGCCTGTACTTTCGATATCTCATAACATTGGTTATTGATAAGTTATATAATGTAATTCTTTGGGGTTACAAGGCTAAGGTTTAAGTTATGAATGAAGTCAATGTTATGATAACGTTGCAAACCCATGCCAATGACAAACTGTGCACCAATGTTTAAACTATTATAGTATGATTGAAACCCATGCAAACCATGATACGGTTTTGATGAAATCATTGGTGAATAAAATTGGTTATTATGAAAATGCAGGTGACTATGGAAAGTCAATCCACTGCATGATAAAAATGTTTGCGACCATGTGGAAGTTTCCTGGCCATGCATCGGTTGCTTAAAATAGTTTTAACCCTAACCATTGGCTCATTTGACCTCCGTCATTTGCGTTGGCTCTGTAGGCTGCTTTGCAAGCTTCCATGGCGGACGTGAGTTGCAGATAGCTACAGAGGCTCCAACGCTGGCATTATTTGTGGTTTACTCCCTTGAGCTAGGTTCCATTGCTTGCCTCCTCTGTGATTTATTTAATTCGCTCAGAGTTTATTGCCTTCTTTGTATATGCCTTTACGGTTGCTTGAAAGCTCCTTTTTGCTACTCCTCCGTCGTAGTATGCCATTGATGAAAGCTTGAGCTTGTTGTGTGATTTTAAAGCTCCTTCATTGTAGGGTTTTAGTTTCTCTGCTTGTTTGCTGGTATCAATCCAACTCCACGCTAATTGACTTCTTTGTAGCCTTTTCTTAGGCATACCCCACCTCTGCTAATAGTTGTGTAAACACTAGAGTGCCGTCGTCTCCATCCTTAGCGAGCATGAGGGTTTGGCTCCTTTTGGCGTTGGTCGTGGTGTTACTGTTCATCCGGGGCTCCATTGTCTTCACTTCCAGTTAAGGTGAGTAAAAATAAAATAAAGAGCTATTACTATTTATTGTTCTATTTTACATAAGGGTTTCTGGTTTTTAA
Source organism: Pseudotsuga menziesii (assembly GCA_001517045.1). Taxonomy (NCBI): domain Eukaryota; kingdom Viridiplantae; phylum Streptophyta; class Pinopsida; order Pinales; family Pinaceae; genus Pseudotsuga; species Pseudotsuga menziesii. Next base: position 205,692 of record LPNX010578705.1, on the reverse strand, counting down.
ATAAACTTTGGTTCTTTAATATGCAGGTCGGCTCATCTCCAAGGTTGGTCGTTGCACTGTATAAATGGATCCTCGAAGCGTTCACAGTAAGCTCCGGTTTCAAATAGGGTTTCCTCTGTTTGTATAGACTCTTGCAGTTGGAGAAGGTCTCGGCCATGTTGCACCTAGTATTGGGTTACTGTCCTTCGTTTTTATGGTTTTTGTTTTGGTCAAAACCCTTTCTTATCGCAAGGTGACTTCGGCTTTAGGTTGTAACTTGTGAATCTCTCCTCTCGTATTAGTAAAGAATTTACAGTTTGTAAACAATTGATAATATTTGTGTATAATCCATATATTAATATGGGTGCTCGGCTTCGAGCTGAGGTTTTGTACTTTGCTAATGTTTTGAGTTACATATAGTCTTTGGGCTTGTTGATATAATGTAAATATTTTTAATACAGCCTGTCTTAAGCTTAACTTCGTGCTCCCTTATGTATTTATATTTTTATCTTCGTGTTAATAAATAAAATTTTTCCTTAAATGTTTATAACAAAAGAATAAGGCTATTGTTTATCCTAGATTACTAGTGCAATGGATTTGCATATAAAAGAATACTCGTAGTTTTCTGCTCAGAAATATGAGCTAGGGTTTTTACCCTATTTAACCTTTAAGATGATAATTTTGGTATTGTTATTTAATTATACTTGATTTTTGTCAAAAGAATTTAGGATTATTTTTAATGGCTCGAGGAATTTCAGGTCAGGGCTTATGGAAATAATCTTTGCTTCTTTCTTTCAAGATTCCTTTAGTTTGTTAAAAGAATTATTAATTTAAAAATGATATTGTTTATGTTAATAATATTATCTGCGAATTTACTATATTTTCGTAAGTATGTATTTGGACATATACTTTATTAATAAATACTAAGAACAATCTATAATAGTTTAATTTATTTAATAGGATTACTTTTGTAAACTTGATAAAAAGAAATGAGGATTTTCAACCGTGTCATTACTCCTTACATTTATAATTTGTCTGTAAATGTTAAAGGATAGTTCCTCGTTAATAATACTTAAAGCATAGGTTACTAATGTATTTTAGTTGTTTTGATTTTAAGGAAAAGAATAGTGTAAGAGTTAATAAGTTCTTTATTAAGATATTCCTTATCTTGAATTAATTTGTCTTTAGAATTTAATTAGGTTACCAAACCCTACGTAGGGTTTGAATAGTTGCACGTTAAGTTAACTATTAATATTAGCAAATGATATAAAATAACATAATCATACTTAAACCCTTAACATAAATAAATATGCATTGTAAGTGAGATGTTTCTATTTCCTCAATTTCAGGTTGGAAGTATAGTTTGTAAAAGAAAGTACTATGTAAAAGGATAACTTACCTACTTGAATACATTGCTATCAATAAAGTAATATGCCAATTTCTTTTTCTAGCATTCTTCATACACATTTTGGTTTTAACAATGACCTAACTAGGCACATTAACATTATTTTCTGGAAGCAACTATCTACAACAAGAAAAGATTCCAACACTCTGAAAATATAAGTAACTCTATTCATTTCAGATTTTTTTCCTATCCTTCATCTATTTTAAACTATACTGCATGTGCTAGAGTATGGTCTGGTTTATTCCAGACGGGGAAAAACACAGGTAGGATTATTTTTCATCAAATACAGATTCAACATTCAAATAACTAAAAGATTACAAGCTTTAACAGTTCATTACAAAACATATAAATCATTCATTATTCATTCATTCTTAGATATAAACATTTAACACAGTAAATAAAAGAGTGTAGAACCTGTTTTAAGCTGGACAACAACAGTGTTGGGAGGCTGTTCCTCCCTACCAACTCCTAGAGAGTGCTCAAACAACGACTTCTGAGGACCCCCGAGCCCGTTTTTGGTCTCCTTGGCTGAGAACTGGTGGAGCAAACAACAAGATACTAGTCCAATGACTAAGTACTGACTCTGCACTTAGCAGTAAGATCCTTCAACTGAAAAGCTGTACTAGATCACTTTCTGCAGTTTACCCCTCAAACACATTCCACAAATTCCCTTCCCAATGAAATCATTTGAAGTACATTCACCTGAATGGTTCTCTTATTGGAATGAGCATCGTGAGCTCTCTTTAATGGGATTTTTTATTATGATTGCCTAGGTTTTTTTTGGGTTAGTTGTCATTAATTGAGCCACCTGCTCTGATCCCACTTTCTTGGGGGATCATGACCCCAAATGTAGGGAGGTTTCCACCTGCAACATTAAAAGTGTTTGAGGATGCTGCCACTTGTCTATTTGCTCTCCACCTAGTCTCCTCCACCAACTTGACCAGTAAAAAATATTTTAACGACTCTCCCAAGCTATTCTCTCCACTTTTATTTATTTATAATTAAAATATTCAGAATTGCATTCAATATCCTTGACTCTGCTGAGTCATCATTTACAACTTAGCATAAAATTTAACATAATGTCTTGGAATAAAATCAAAATAAGATAATATTATTTTGCAAAATTGGGGCATGTGACATACACACCCCCTTAGAATATAACATCATCATCGATGTTATTTATTCTTCATCCTCAGAATTCCCCTGGAATAGAATTGGATATGCATCCAGCATATTAGTTTCCAATTCCTAGGTGGCGTCCTCTGGACTAAGGTGCTTCCATTTCGCCTTTACCTTTCCAATGGTGCGGTTCTGAAGTGCGATCTCCCTCTGCCTGAGGATACAATCCGATTCCACCAGAAAGTATCCTTCTGGTTCCACCTGTACATCATTCCAATTAATCACATGAGTAGCATCATGAACATATTTCTTTAAAACGAAAATGTGAAAAACATTATGTACTCTTAAATTAGGTGGTAATGCTAATTGGTAAGCTACTTGTCCAATCCTAGACAGAATTTCAAATGGGCCACAGTAATGAGGTACTAATTTTGCGCAACTTCCCAATCTCAGAGAGCTCTTTTTGGGCCTTACCTTGATGAACACATGTTCACCTACCTGGAACTCCTTTGGAGTTCTTTTTAAGTCCACTTGACTTTTCTGTCGATCCTGTGCCACTTTCAGATTTCCTTGCACTTGTTTTACAATTTCTTCCATTTCCTTTGACAGTTATGGAACTAATACCAATCTATCTACTGGATTACTCCAAGAGATAGGAGTATTACAATTCCGTCCATATAAAATTTCAAAAGGACTAAATCTGTCTGATGTCTGATAATTATTATTATAAGCAAATTCTACTAGATGTAAATAGTCCTCCCATTTACGAGGGTGGTCTTTCACATACATTCTTAATAGATCTTCAAATACTTGGTTTACCCTTTCAGTTTGTCTATCTGTTTGAGGATGGAAAGAAGTACTAAAATTTAATGTAGTGTTTAACCCTTTAAAGAAAGACTTCCAAAAGTTTCCTGTAAACTTAGGATCTCTATCTGAGATTATGACTTTTGGTACTCCATGTAATCAGAAAATCTGTTTTAGAAAAATATCATCTATGTTTGCAGCTTTATAAGTAGTTTTAACAGGTATAAAGTGAGTTGCTTTGCTTAACTTATTAACTAGTACCATGATAGAATCATTCTAATTTTGATTTTTAGGCAGTCCAGTAATAAAATCTAAACTAATTATCTCCCATTTCCAGCTAGGAATGGGTAATGGTTGAAGCAAACCAGCTGGGTGTTGATGTTCCATTTTTACTTGTTGACATTCAAAACACCTAGCAATATATTATGCTACTTCAGTTTTCATATTTGGCCAAAAATACTCTTTTCTTAACATGGTTATAGTCTTTTGATAACTTGGATGACCTGAATATGGTGTTTTATGAATTTCATCTAGAATTAACAACTTAACTTTGGGTACGTTAGGTACATACATCCTATCTTTATACAGTAAAAATTCTTTTTCATTTAAACTATAACCTTTAATTAAGTTTTCTATTGGATTTTCTTTAGCTTTAGCTTGCAAATTCTGGTAAATTTCATCTTGTTCTATTCCTTCTTTAAGCTGTTCATCCAAGTCTGAAACATAGGTGCTGATAGCTACTACAAAATTTAGCCTTGCATTCCTACTTAATGCATCGGTAGCTTTATTTTCTTTACCTTTTATATGCTGAATTTCAAAATCATATTCGCTTAAGAAAGCTAACCACCTAGCTTGTCTAGCTTTTAAATTTGGCTGATCTAAAAGATACTTCAATCCTTTATTATCAGTCATTAAAACAAATTTTCTGCCAATTAGGTGATGTCACCACATCTTTAAGGTATTACAGTTGCTAATTCCAGATCATATGTTGCATAATTCTTTTCTTGAACTTTTAACTTTTTAGACTCATAGGAAATAACATGCCTTTCTTGAGTCAAAACACCACCTAAGCCATCATTACAGGCGTCAGTGCACACTACAAATTCTTTATTAGGATCTACTATTCTTAAAATAGGTGCGTTGGTTAATAAAGTTTTTAACTTTTTAAAGCTTTCTTCATATTTATGATTTCAGTCAAACTTCTTTCCTTTCTTCTACAAGGAAGTTATTGGATTTGCTATCCTCTAAAAACCTTTACTGAACCTCTAGTAGTAACCGGTAATGCCCATGAAATATCGATCATCCATAACATCCTTAGGAACCGACCAATCTTCGATTGCCCTTATCTTTTCAGGATCTACGAAAATTCCTTCCTTGGTCACTACGTGACCTAAATACTGAATGTTATCCTTGAAGAAATCACACTCACTAAACTTTGCAAAGAGTTGATGTTCTCGCAACTCTTGCAAAACAATTTTTAGATGTTCTTTATGCTCTTCTTCAGTTTTTGAATAGATTAAAATGTCATCGATAAACACAACCACAAACTTATCTAAATACTTATGCATCACGTTGTTCATTAAACACATGAAAATAGCTAGGGAATTATTAAGCCCAAATGGCATTATGACAAATTCGTAATGACCATATCTAGTTATGAAAGCTGTCTTAAAGATGTCTTCATCTTTAATCTTTACTTGATGATATCCAGACTTTAAATCTATTTTCGAAAACACTGTGGCTCCATGTAGTTGATCAAACAGATCATCTATGCGGGGTAACGGATATCAATTTTTGATGGTCATCTTTTTTAACTGATGGTAATCTATGCAAAGTCGCATAGTTCCATCCTTCTTCTTGACGAAGATGATAGGTGCCCCCCAAGGAGACACACTTGGTCGAATATACTTTTGATCAATTAACTCTTTTAATTGAGATTTTAATTCATTAAGTTTGAGTATGTTCATTCGATAAGGGGCCTTTGAGCTAGGTACTGCCCTCGGTACCAATTCAATGGTGAAATCCAATTCTCTTTTTGGAGGTAATCCTGAAATTTCTTATGGGAATACATCAACATATTCTTTTAAGATTGGTATGTCTTCCAATTTTAACTTATCTCTTTTAATTTTACTTTCCTCATCAGTAATTGTTACTGCATAAGCTTTACATCCCTTTCTAACAGCTCTCTTAAGCTGTAAGGCAGAAATCTTCCTTATGGTGATTTTTCTAGGTATTCCTTTAACACTTACTGGTTTTTCATCACTATTTAAGCATGTGAAATTTTTATCATAACAGTTTAGAATTACTCTATGTTGTTCTAACCAGTCCATACCAATCAACAAATCATAAGAACCATGAGGCAAAATATTAAGTTTAACAACAGTTTCAAATTTATCCATAACTATTGCACATTATTTAACAAAACAAGTTACTTTTCTTTTAGCACCAGTGGCTAACTGAACTAACCATGAATTCTCAAACTTATCAACAGATAACTTACATTTTTCTACTATTTGAGGTGCAATATAACTGAGACTAGCTCTTGGATCAATCAAAATAGCTACAGGGGTATGATTTATTATACCTTCTACTTCCACCATGGAATTTTGATATTCAGCTTGTCGATTCTCGAAAGCTACGTTGATTCTACGCATACTCCTTGCTAGCTCCCCAACGGTCATCTCCTCTTGTATGGTATGAATTTTGCTAACAATATTCTTTCGGTTTGGACAGACTGTAGCATAGTGTGGGCCATTGCACTCCCAGCACTGATAGGCTCTTTGCACTCAAAGTTCTTGGTAAAGTTTCCATGATTATTTGCAAATTCCTTACCTTTAGAATTATTCTGATTGCTAGGTGTATTGCTCTTGTTTCCTTGGAAATTCTTGTTATTAAGATAGTTTTTGGACTTATTGTTTTCGAAATTTCTGTTAGGCACAAAATCCTTCTTCTTTTGTTCAAATTGATTATTATTTTTCTTAGATTTCTAGTTGGCCAAGCTTTCTTTCTTTCGATTCTACTCAAAATAGAAGTTAGCTTTTCTCATAGCTTCCTCCAAGGTCTTTGGGTTATCACATTCAATTCTATCTTTAATACGATAAGGTAGACAACCAACGAATCGTTGTACCTTTGGTTTCTCATCTACAAGGTATGGTATAAATCTAAGTAGACTTAAGAACTTGTTGTTCAGATCCTTCATTGTCATTGATCCTAAATTCAGCTCATAAAACTCTTTGGTTCTCTCCTCATAATACTGTTTAGACAGGAATTTATTTTTGAAATACCTTTTAAAGGCACTCCAGTTTACATTTTTCTCTTTTATTCCCTTAACTCTTTTCAAGTCTTTCTACCAAATGTCAGCCTTTCCTGAGAGGTTATATATAGCCATTCTAGCCTTTAACTGGTTAGAATATATATATATTTGAAAGTAATTCTTCATCCCAGATAACCAGGATTCAGCTTCCTCCCCTTTCTCAGTCTCTCCATTAAAGGTTGGTGGTTTTATCCTTTTGAATTCTCTGGAAATCTCCTCATAAGGTTTGTATTTCCTCTTTTTAGTTTACTGATTATCATCACTACTGTCATTGGTAGTATGATAGTTTCATTGTTCACCAAACACTTCAGAAGACGAACTACTTTCAATTTTAGTATGTTTCATCCTTTTAGATTTGCGTTGATGACTGGTATCTTCTGATTCGGTTCTTCTACCCCTACCCTCAGTTTGAAACTTCTCAATTAGGATCTGATTAAGCTCTTCTTGAGCCGTCAGAATCCTTTCATTTTCTTGCTTTACAGACTCCATTTCAGTTTTTAGGTCCTTTACAGTTTGTAACAATTATGAGGAATTGGTAGTCAAATTCTCTTGTATAGGATCTCTTGGTAGATTTCGTGTTTCAGTAACTAGAGACTCCTCCTCTGCATACTCTTCCAGCCTTTCCATACCTGCCTGTTAAACTTCAGAAAACAATTCTCTGTTGAATAACATTTAAAATAAAATACGTCAGTATAATAATTTAATTTACTGTTTCATGAAAGCTAGTTGGGCTTCATCAAGGACTAGTGTTTGAACCTTGTGCTATGATACCACATGTCAAAATCGTGAAATTTTCACAAAAATTTAAAATTTTGAAATAACATGAAATGCTGAGACTACAGTTTATTAACAGTTAGCGATTAGCAAAAAGAGAAATAGTCAATAGATTAATTTGCATAAACTCAAATATGTTAACTCAACAGTTTTCTTATTAACATGATCTTAAGTTTATCTTGCGCATAAATTCTATATTTGGCTTACTGATGAGTTCTATTTATGACAGTAGGTGGAATGTGACTTTGAATTTTGGGGCTTACTTAGCATTTATGCTAACGTAGATGGATTATTTGTTCTTACAGGTTTACATGTATAAATGATCGAGTATCGTCTTTAAATTCATAAAGCATGATGCAATATTTCTATTTGCAATTAATAAGCTTAGATTATAAGCTGCTGTAATCCAACTTACTTCTGTAAGGTAACACAGTTTGTTTTCTTCTATTGCTATTGTAAACGAAGTTTAGATGAATGTATTTCTTCCTGTAGAATAAGTAGCGATAGTATTACTTCCTTTGGTTCTGAATAATTTATTCTATTTGCTTGATATTCTTTATTTTCAAATTGCATACCCTAGCAATTTTATATTACAATTCTTGTGTTAGGTTCTATCTAAGAACAACTTCCAAGATTGGTGTTTTTCTTATCGAGCCAATCTTTTCATCTTATTTTAACCTTAGTAATTTGGTAAGAATGTAAAACTATACACCAAGTAATGAGAAACTGCCACAACGTCTAAGATAAGATCTCATGGATCTAAATTCAGTAAAAGAGTTCATAGGGAAATGTTCTTACCTTTCACTTCGCCATTACATAGTTTGTTATCAAAACTTGGCTAGTTTCTAAGATTTAATAACGTGCATAAACTATTTGTTTATCGACATAAAATATTTTATTAGAGTTACAATTGCATAATGTTTAAGATCTTTCCCAAACAACACTGTGCCCAATACACAAGTTGAAAGCTGTGTAATCATTTACACCATCATGACAGAGAACTGGAACTAAAAGACAGTTATTCTTACGCCATGAACTTGACTGTTTATAAGTCAATGATTTTATAATTTATCCTAAATTACTATAGGTAAAAATCTTTGTTATTACACCCTATTTCACCATGATGATATTATTATAAGCTTGAATGGTTTGTAATTATTCAAAAGAGTTAATACTCACTTATATACTATGCATATACTAACGATAACATTAATATAATTTCATAATGTCTCTCCACGATACTCATTAGTATACATTACTATGCAAATGGTAACATAATCCTCACTAGCCTATACTAGCGATATCTCATAACATTGGTTATTGATAAGTTATATAATGTAATTCTTTGGGGTTACGAGGATAAGGTTTAAGTTATGAATGAAGTCAACATTATGATAACGTTGCAAACCCACGCCAATGACAAGCTATGCACCAACGTTTAAACTATTATAGTATGATTGAAACCCATGCAAACCATGATATAGTTTTGATGAAATCATTGGTGAATAAAATTGGTTATTATGAAAATGTAGGTGACTATGGAAAGTCTACCCACTACATGATAAAAATGTTTGCGACCATGTGGAAGTTTCCTGGCCATGCACCGGTTGCTTTAAATAGTTTTAACCCTAACCATTGGCTCATTTGACCTCCATCATTTGCATTGGCTCTGTGGGCTGCTCTATGAGCTTCCATGGTGACCGTGAGTTGCAGATAGCTACAGAGGCTCCAACGCTAGCATTATTCGTGGCTTACTCCCTTGAGCTAGGTTCCATTGCTTGCCTCCTCTGTGATTTATTTACTTCGCTCAGAGTTTACTTCCTTCTCTGTATATGGCTTTATGGCTGCTTGAAAGCTCCTTTTTGCTGCTCCTCTATCGTAGTTTGTCATTGATGAAAGATTGAGCTTGTTGTGTGATTGTAAAGATCCTTTGTCGTAGGGTTTTAGTTTTTATGCTTGTTTACTAGTATCAGTTCGACTCCACGCTAATTGACTTGTTCAAAGCCTTTTCTCAGGCATACCCCACCTCTGCTGATAGTTGTGTAACTACTAGATTGCCATTGTCTCCATCCTCGGTGAGCATGAGGGTTTGGATCCTTTTGGCGTTGGTCGTGGTGTTACTGTTTGTCTGGGGCTCCTTCGTCTTCACTTCCAGTTAAGGTGAGTAAAAATAAAATAAAGAGCTCTTACTGTTTATTGTTTTATTTTACATAAGGGTTTCTGGTTTTTAAATAAAATTTGGTGCTTTAATATGCAGGTCGACTCGTCTCCAAGGTTGGCCGTTGCACTGTATAAATCTCTCCTTGAAGCGTTCACGGTAAGCTTCGGTTTCAAATAGGGTTTCCTCTGTTTGTACAGAGTCTTGTAGTTGGAGAAGGTATCAGTCATGTTACACCGAGTATTGGGTTGTTGTTCTTCATTTTTACGGTTTTTGTTTTGGTTAAAACCCTTGCTTGTCGCAAGGTGACTTTGGGTTTAGGTTGTAACTTGTGAAGCTCTCCTCTCATATTAGTAAATAATTTACAGTTTGTAAAAAATTGATAATATTTGTGTATACTCCATATATTAATATGGGTGCTCGGCTTCTAGCTGAGGTTTTGTACTCTGCTAATGTTTTGAGTTACATATAGTCTTCGGGCTTGTTGATATAATGTAAATATTTTTAATACAGCCTGTCTTAAGCTTAACTTTGTGCTCCCTTATGTATTTATATTTTTTATCTTTGTGTTAATAAATTAATTTTTTCCTTAAATGTTTATACTAAAAGAATAAGGCTATTGTTTATCCTAGATTACTACTGTAATGGATTTGCATATAAAAGAATACTGGTAGTTTTCTGCTCAGAAATATGAGCTAGGGTTTTTACCCTATTTAACCTTTAAGATGATAATTTTGGTATTGTTATTTAATTATACTTTATTTCTATCAAAATAATTTAGGATTATTTTTAATGGCTCGAGGAATTCCAGGTTAGGGTTTATGGAAATAATCTTTGCTTCTTTCTTTTAATATTCCTTCAGTTTGTTGAAAGAATTATTAATTTATAAATGATATTGTTTATGTTAATAATATTATCTGCGAGATTACTATATTTTCGTAAGTATGTATTTGCACATATACTTTATTAATAAATATTAGGAACAATCTATAATAGTTTAATTTATTTAATAGGATTAATTTTGTAAACTTGATAAAAAGAAATGAGGAATTTCAACCCTGTCATTACTCCTTACATTTATGATTTGTCTGTAAATGTTAAAGGACGTTTCCTCATTAATAATACTTAAAGCATAGGTTACTAATGTATTTTAGTTGTTTTGATTTTAAGGAAAAGAATACTGTAAGAGTTAATAAGTTCTTTATTAAGATATTCCTTATCTTGAATTAATTTGTCTTTATCATTTAATTAGGTTACCAAACCCTACTTAGGGTTCGAATAGTTGTAGGTTAAATTAGCTATTAATATTAGTAACTCATATAAACTAACAGAATCATACTTAAAACCTTACTTAACATAAATAAATAAGCATTGTAATTGGGATGTTTCTATTTCCTCGATTTCAGGTTGGAAGTATAGTTTGTGAAAGAAAGTACTCTATAAAAGGATAACTTAACTACTTGAATACATTGCTATGAGTAAAGTAGTATGACAATTTGTTTTTCTAGCATTCTTCATACACAGTCTGGTTTTAACAATAACCTAACTAGGCACATTAATATTCTTTTCTGGAAGCAACTATCTATAGCGAGAAAAGATTCCAACACTCTGAAAACATAAGTAACTCTATTCATTTCAGATTTGTTTCCTATCCTTCATCTATTTTAAACTATACTGCCTGTGCTAGAGTATGGTTTGGTTTATTTCAGACGAGCGAAAACACAGGTAGGATTATTTTTCATCAAATACAGATTCAACATTTAAATAACAAAAATATTACAAGCTTTAACAGTTCACTACAAAACATATAAATCATTCATTATTCATTCATTCTTAGATATAAACATTTAACACAGTAAATAAAAGACTATAGAACCTGTTTTAAGCTGGACAACAATAGCGTTGGGAGGCCGTTCCTCCCTACCAACGCCTGGAGAGGACTCAAGCAACGACTTCTTAGGACCCACAAGCCTGTTCCTGGTCTCCTTGGCTGAGAACTGGTGGAGCAAACAACAAGATACTATTCCAATGACTCAGTACTAAATCTGCACTCAGCAGTAAGATCCTTTAGCTAAAAAGCTGTACTAGATCACTTTCGGCAGTTTACCCCTCAAACAAATTCCACAAATTCCCTTCCCAATGAAATCCTCTGAAGTACATTCACCTGAATGGTTCTCTTCTTGGAATGAGCAGCCTTAGCTCTCTTCAATGAGCTTTTTTTTATTAAGATTGCCTAGGTCTTTTTTGGGTTAGTTGTCATTAATTGAGCCACCTGCTCTGATCCCACTTTCTTGGGTGATCATGACCCAAAATGTAGGGAGGTTTCTACCTACAACATTGGAAGTGTTTGAGGATGCTGCCACTTGTCTATTTGCTCTCCACCCAGTCTCCTCCACCAACTTGACTAGTAAATACTCTTTTAACAACTCTCCCAAGCTGTTGTCTCTGCTTTTATTTATTTATAATTAAAATATTCAGAATTACATTCAATATCCTTGACTCTGCTGAGCCATCATTTACAACTTAGCATAAAATTTAATATAATGTCTTGGAAAAAAATCAAAATAAGATAATATTATTTTGCAAAATTGGGGCATGTGACAACCACATTGGATGATACCATTATTATGAATTTCGAACCTATCAAATTTGTAATTTGATATGTTTAACCTCTTTTTAGTCTCCATGTTGAGTTGTAGCATCCTTCTTGCATATTAAAAACATATAATTTACTCAATATGACCTCAATATTCCTTCAAGATATAAAAATATAGTCAATAGATCACATATAGTCAATAGAATAATGTTGAGATATGAGACCTATGCTCATATTTTTGACCCAAAAATACCATTGAAGGCCTCAAATGAATTGTATAATGTTTTTTTTTAACATTAATATATTATACAACATCTTGGGGGCATATAAAGATGATTTTTTGACCTATCACATCTCCTTTCCTCATTTAGTTATTTTTAAAAAGAAATAAAGTTGAAGGCCTAATTTATTCCTTTGATATTACATGAAGCACCAAAATTTTATGTTTTTGTGTGTTAAAGAGTGTACATTGGATAGTATTCTACATCATTGTTCACATGTGATGTTGATCTAGGTGATTTTCTTCTACAACAACAGCACACACATAGCTCATTCGTATAGCATGGGTTTCCATGTTGTATGGTAACTTGAAGTATTGGTTATTTACAAAGGGGTTCCAAATGTTCTTTAGATTCCTATCTTACCAATATGTTACTCATTGTTTAGTGGTCCCTATTTTGAAATGAATACATCAAACAACCATTTTATTTTACATTCATGAGCTTCATTTCAAATCTTAATGTATGAGACGTTTAATTAAATATGACATCTAATTGATACAATATCCAATAGTAATACTGCTAATGTGACCATGAATGACAATATTTGAATAGAAATAGTGTTACCCTATTTGGTCCAAAGGCCAACTTAAATCCTAGAGATGTGAGGTTTCACCAACAATCGGTGCTTGAGATTAATTACCTAAAGGGAACATATTGGAGGAAGAGAAAAAATTGGAATTCTTGCCATGGAAAACAACGTTTGAAGTCTATATTAAAATATTAATAGTATGTGGTATTCACCTGGAAATTCTATCCTCTTCGACAAATACACATTGAAACAATCCATAATTTTAAAGATGACATGATATTTTTCCTTTATTCAAACAATGTGATTTAGTTGGATAAGCATCATCAATAAAATAAATTTTCTCCAAGAAGAGCTCAAGGAGATTGAAATGAATTGGAAATATGATGAGATAAGAGCTTAGATCCTTTCCATAATATAATATGTGGAAGACATTGGAAGGGATCATAATTCTATTTTACCACATAATATTGATATCTTCAATGGTGGGTATATAGGACCACACTATGTCTATTAAATATCACATTCGATGAGATAATTACTAAGAATTTTAAGCCCATTACATATGTAATTAGTGATGGTTAAAATATTTATAGTCCTCATATTGAGTTCATGTAGAACCTCTCTTGTATATTAAAAACATTGAATTTACTCAATATGACATCAAGGGATAAAACATGATAAAGTTCAAGGGAATTGTATATGCCAACATATTTCAAGGGATAAACCACGACAAAGTTTAAGGGATGTCTGAACTAGAGGAGAAGGAGCTCGATATCATGCACCAAAAGAGACCACACACAAGAAGAGGAGGAGACCCAGATACGACTAAAGGAGAGAGAGACCTTGTGCTTGTTCTCCTAGAGGAGACCCGCATACTTCTACACCTAGTTTTGTGCCTAGAGGAGATTGATACCACCGGAAAGGAGACCAAGATGTCTTCAGTAAGTTCAAACATCAACCAAAACACTTAATCTTTGGAATTTGCTTATTTATAGACCACATAAAAATTGAAAATTTCTTAACTACAGAGAAATGCATTACGCAAACTAGGGTTTTTTAGAAATGAATTAATTCCTTCTTTGCAGAGCACAATGATCGATTTTATTTGGACAAGGAACAACATAAATGGCAATGTCGCGAGTGTACATGGGGAACTTGGATTTCCAGGTGACCGAACCCGAACTTGAGGATGGGTTCATAGTATATAGTGTTTTGCGTAGGTGATTTTATCATTCCAGCACTATGATTGTCATTTTACACTGCTTTGAATCATGACTTTAGCTATCTTTCTAGTTAAGTGGGTTTTGTCGAGCACTTAGGGTTTTTGTTTTTCACTTTGTTTTTTTTTTGTGAATGGTGTTTGTCTGTATTTTGACTTTTGTGCAATGTGTAATGCTTGCAATGAAACATCTCTATAGAACCCATGACGTCTCGTCCCATATTCCCCTAAGCTCAATATGGGTTTCTACAAACTCTTTCAATCTCCGAATTTCGCGGAAGCACAACTGTCCCTAAATCTATCTTGTCCTTGCGTCACAAATAAGAATAAGTCAATGAAAGTTCAGATAGCTTTTGGGATTCCTCGACAAGCCAATCTTTAATATTTTGATAAAAAAATTCACTAAAATTTCCCTTCTCCATAGGTATTTCAACAGGATATGTAAGGGCCTCTTGTGATTTGGCAATTAATAATTTCAGAAGAAAAACTCCAAGAGCATAAATATTATATTTTTTCAGGTGTCCTAGTCTTATGATAATTTGGAATCTAGATCGATGTAGAATAATGTTCGTGCGATTGATGTGTGTATCTAACGTGAAATGATTCATGTGACAATTAGGGGGACACATTTGGCTAGACCCATAACACCAATTTTTCTTACAAAGTTTTTATCCAGCAAGATATTAACTGGTTTTAGGTCTTGATGAACTAAGGGATTGAGCTTGGAAGTGTGTAAGAAGACCAATCCATAGGCCACTTCCCAAGCAATTCTAAAGTGCACAAACCCTGAAAGAGGTGGTGTGGCTCCCTTTTGAAAAAACCGATCATCTATACTGCCATATTCCATGTATTCATACACTAAACATACTAATTCAGCACAAGATCCAAGCAACAAAATGAAATCTACACACATAATGAGAAATTATGATGATTTTTATGCCAAGTATTCTTTGAAATATAGATTCTCCTTGAAGTTGTTTAAAATAGATCCCGTGAAGAAGTTTATTTGCTAGTTTTTTTCCTAACCGATTTCCCCTATTAATTTTACATGGAATTGTTAATGTGTCCATAAAATAGATACATCAAAATAGCATGGCTTATAAAAAACATCAAACTTTGTAGATTACATGTTTACAAAATAGTATTTGGTCCTCTGTTATATATTTGTAGAATAATGAGGGTGTGGTCGGCATTATATTCCATTGGAATTTCGATTTAGAGAGGGTACACAAAAAATTTAAAACATGCAATGTATATCTCCCTATGCAGGTAACTACTCATAACATATATTTTGCAATACCATCCCTTGCAATGGTTTTGGATATCCGAATAGATACTTAAAAGATAACTTGCACATGAAGCTATATATTTTTATGCAAGTATCATTGTTAAATTTATGATGGAAAAATATAACCTATAGATGAAGCTATATCACTTTATTTGAGTAGTTTAATCCACTCTCTGCCAATGATTATCCTCTACCTTATTCTGCGCATCATCACATTATGAAGAGTCCAAAAATCTTATTGTTAGAACTTAAGATACCGAAGAATTCTATATTTTCAATACTGTTAGAACTTAATATGTTATTAGTTCTCAAATGGAATTCATTTACACACAAGCATTATCCGATGCCATATTTCTCCATTATTGTTATTGGCACTTCCTATTCCTCCTTTATTTGAGCCTTCTACAATTTTCTTGGTTTCATCTTCAGCTTCAATTCTTGCCCTTTTTACCAAATGAAAATGTTCATCAAAGTTAAGTTTCCTTTCCTTGATCCGTGTCCTTTTCTTTTGATGATCTACTCAGATAATACTTCAATAACATTTTCTTCTCTTGTGCAAATATTTATTTTTATTTTATTATCTAATCTCTCTGGTAGAGTTGATAACCCTAAATTATGTTTCTTCAAGAGCTTTCTTTTCTTCTTCAGAATGGAATTATGATGCAAAGAAGTTTTTGTAACTACCCTAACTTCATTGTATTTAGTCACAAATGTAGAAAGCACATGATATTTGACATTATGAACATAGTTTTCATGAATATTTTCAAAATCTTTTTCACCCTTCAAATTTTCTTTACAATTTGAAACTTGAATGCTCTCTTCAGTGTTTTCATGTTTAAAATATTGAAAATTGCTGACAATGTTATATGTCATTGTTTTCTTGCAATCTAGGAACTCACTTTCAGGCACTAATCGAGAAACAATATTTTCTTTTTCCATGCTTTTCCTTTTCTGACCAAACTTCTTTTCACTCATGGTGTGCTCTGAAATAATTCCCGTATCTAGTGATTGTATCATAATTTCTTCAAGATAAAAAGAAAAATTCAAAATATTGTTTCCATCATTATGAATATCGCTTTCACTCTCTAATGACATTTTAAAATCTCTCTTGTTGTCTTCAACTATGGCTCAATTATTAAAGATACTACACCAAAAACATCAGACCTCAAATGGTTCTCAAAATAGCTTATAGGAACTGCACCAACAACATCAGATCTCAAATGGTCCTCAAAATGGCTTGTAGGATTCTTTATCTTTAGTATGGACCTCATATTGTTGGATTTATATGTTGATAATTAACCATTCTTTTTAAGCCCAACCTAAACTAAATTGAGCATATTCCCATCTTTCTTATCAGACAATATCAGGGATGTAGCGGGATTTTTCTTATTCTCACCTACCCCATTTGTCTTTTGCTAGTTTTCTTGCCTATGTACTTCCCTGTTAATATCATGTTTCTTGGAAAAAGTATCATAATGCATTTTATTAGATGTAACTTTTTGCATTTTCAACATTGCCTCTGTCTCATCAATTGCTTCTTGGATTTTATCATTTCTTGTCAACTGTACTTTCTCTGCAGAATCCTTTAAGCTTTCATCAATACATGATCTGGATTTCCCATATTCAATCTATGGCATAAATTCCTCTTTCTTTGTACATTTATCTCTGGCATAAACTGTACTTTATCTATAGAATCCTTTAGGCTTGCATGAATACACAATCTTAATTTGTTGAAGCTTAAATAAGTAAAACAACATACCTTCTCCCTAGTACTAAATGCAGTAGGTGCTCGCATAGTTAATGATTCTTTTCTATCAAAGATTCTTGTTACCTTTCTTTCCCAACTAGGCTCCTCTACATTTATACTAAAGCCATGGTTCACCTAATTAAAGTAGCACCAAAAAATACCGTTGGTGTATTCTGGATTCATTGCACTTTGTGCATCAATAAGCATCATAGAAAAAATGTAAACTTGGTATTAGATAGAGCTAAGATCTTACAAAATATGGAAAAGGGAACATAGCAAGGTAAAATCCTCCTCTGTGATGTCAAAGTAAAAAATATTCATATTTGGATCTATGATTTCTTCCTATACCTTATGAAATTCAGTTTGTACATAGTCCTTGTACCCTAAGGTACTATTTAGCAACTCAATTCTTGTTTCCAATGTAGGAATAGTGAGTAGGAAATTATTGAAGAGAGAGATCACTATTACGGATAGAAAATTCCTATGGCTTAGGGTGTACCACAACAGAAAGCTAGACACCAGAAATCAATCTTTCCCAATATGCAAGAGAAACCAAACATATAACACTAAGGGATATTGAATCGTACCTTGTTCTAGATGGTTGAAGAAGATCCCCATTGAACTTTTCCAATTCACGCTTGCTTTAGCAATTTTCTTTCAACAACAACAGTCAAGACAAGCATGCTATATAATGATGTTTTATACCTACTCTAGCATATATATTCAACAATGTATATGCAATTAAACATATCCATGGATTCAATATTCATTCAAATGCACATTAATTGGACTAGAAAAGATAGTTCTATTAATAAAATCAGAGATTACAAGAATGGAAACCTCTGTCGGCACCTCTATGAAATAGAGAAATCGAGTCCTCCACCTAGGCCTCCACCACCTTAATCCTCCATATCTCAATAGCAAGCTCACAAGACAAAGGAAAGCTTGGGAAGTGTTATAGCTAGTTTTTGTTTTCTATTTTTAGACTGTATGCTTGTTTTCAAAACATGGTTTTCTTATTTCTTTAAGATTCCGAGTTTGGTTTTTGAAGTATTTTGATAGCATGATTATTTTTATTTTTGATTTTATAAGTTTTCATTTTAAATTTACTTTACTTAGTTGTTTTCATACTTTTAATGGGCTTATTAGGTGTATGTATTTTTGAAAGGTTGGATAGAGATATCATAAGGGTTAATCAAAGTTTGATTTCACAATTTAACCCTTTGTTTTTTAAGCCTTTTGTCAAGAAACATTAATCAAACATTGCTGCAGCACAAAAGCAGAAAAAATGAACTAGAGCGCTACAAGAAAGTCACGACCTTCAAAAAATCTGTTTGAGTTAAGGCAAGAATCATTCATGCAAGTTGCAACTGTCCGAAAGGTGGAAGATGGAGATCATTTAAACAACAATGATGGTGCAAGATCGAGGTAATTCATTGTCAATTACGAATTTACTGAATGTATGAAAGATCATAGAGACCGTATTGAGACCTGGCAGTTCGTGGTTGGAAGATGAAGACGGTTAGAGATTTAGGGTTTGCAGGGTAATTGACTAGTAAAATTGTGGTAGCTGAAGATAAAGAAAAAAAGGTCAGGGGACACTTAGGAAGACAAGATACCAAATTTTTTAGCAATCAAAACTATTTTTACGACAGGTATGCAACCGATTGCTAACATCATCCCTGAATTTGGGTTTGTAGTGACAGAAGAGTAGTGATGGGTGTTGATTAAGAACTACATCAAGTTTAGGAACCCGAAATTGTTCTGAAATACTTATCAATTTTTTGAGGAAAATTCATATCAAGGGTTCTAATTTTCTCAGCTTCTGGTTGATTGCTAAAATAACATACTTTAAAATAGTTTTAACTATTTTCTGAAGGAGAAACAATTAAGGTTCAATACAGGAAATGAAGAGAAGTAGAAGTAGGATGGAGACCTAAAACCAGACCTAAGAACAAGTTGAGGTTAAACATGAAAACACTTTTAAATCCCAAGCTAGCTTAAGAAAAGATTACAATATCAGAAGATTCCTCTTCTCAAGAGGATTTATAAGAGGATGAAAGTTTGAATGTTAAAAAGGTCAAGAGTAAGAAACAATATTCTTTGATGGTTAATTCATCCTCAGTAAGGAATAAAATTCTAGAAGAGTTAGAATATTTAAAAAGAAAAGAAAATCTAATCCCTTAGCAAGATTATTCTATGAAACGTCATTCAGAGATGTTAGCATCATGCACATGTGAAGGAAAAACTGCAGAGCCATCAACCCAATGCAACTTTGAAGGTGATAAGTCTCAAGATATTCCTGTAACAATGACAGAGCAACAACAACATAAGATTGATGAGGATGGTCTATTGAAATTTCAAAGGCAGAATTTAGAAGATGTAGCAGAAATCAATGAAGATGATGTAGTAAATACCTTTGATGAAGATACAAATCAGGTAGAAGGTAAATGTGTTATAGAACAAGAACAGACTCCTACAGATGTACATGAAGAAACAAGGGAAAACTCAGTGCTTGATAAATTGAGGCTTGATAATACATAAAGCTAAAAAGAAGGATTTGAAGAAAAGTTGGTTATGAAAGGAGTGTGCAAAGATTATTGAGAATTATGCTTTGTTTTTTCCTATTTTGGGTCATTGCAATTGAGCGCAGATCACAAGCTGATGGAGATGAATTTTAGAAAAAAAGAGGTTTTTGTTCACAAAATACCCATTCAGAAAAACCTCTCTCAGTTTAGAAACAACTATCAAGGTTTGAAAGATTCTATTTAATCTTTATAGCCTATTTTTCAGGGTGTTAAATATTTAATATTTTCTTGTTTTAGTCTTCATCTTGAGGGGAATATTATGATTGATTGGAAAAAAATTTTTAAAAACCAAGAGAGGTTTTTGTCCAACACAGATTTATTCACAACAACCTCTCTCAGTGTTTGTACAGATGTCTTGGATAGAGAGATATGAAGGATTATTTGAGACCCATTTTCAGAAATTCACCAAATTTCCCAGGAATCTGATTTTGCTGTTTTTAGTCAATTAGTTGAAAGTTGGTTAATGTAACTGCTAAGTAGTTTTGAATTAAACATAAATAAGTGAATATGGAACTAATTCATAGGATGTATTTGTAATTATATAAAGGGGAGAGGCATACAATGTAGGAGTTTGAATTTTTGTACAAGGGGAGGGTTTCAATCTACTGTTTACAGAGCTAAGTTCAGAAACTCTTATGTATTTTGGATTACTGATTATTATATATATGCAAACTATAAGCCCATTTTATCTTATCTGCTAGTTTCATTTCTGATTGGTGTGATCACTCCGTTAACAAATTCATTTCTTCTTTAAGGTTATTTTTCATGGAGTGCTTGTGAAATGTGGATGAAACTCAGGATTGTGCTTATGTTGTTCTAGTTTATGTTTCATATATTATACATCTTAGTCTTTTATTGTTGCATGGTTTAGTGTCTATCTTAGCCTTATGATTTTTTACCCTCTTGGTAACAAATTGCACAACCAAAACCCTAAAAACCTATTTTACTTAGTTTTTATTTTGTGAGATTGTGTTGGCTTGTTCTTTAGTAGTCTAAGAACAATTTCTAGCACTAACGGGAATAACACAAAGTTATCCAAAGGGACAAAGGGATCCAAAATCAAGTACAATAAAACTGAGGCAACAATGCACTATAGATTCTTTGCTCTTCAATTCCTCCTCTTCAATGTATCTAAGGGGTTCCTTATATTGTACTCCAAAAGGGTAATGAAAGGTCGAATCCGAGCATTCTCAAGGAATTTGGAAGGCCAAGAGTCAAGTGGTTTGGAATCATATGAGGAAAAATCCAAAACTATTTGGCTTTATGCACACATCCCGATGTAGGCCGGTTTGAGTTCAAAAGTCGCGTGTACACAAGAGTATTGGTTTAAATTCGCGTACAACAATAAACATGGGTTTTTAAGGGATGGACTTCAAACATCAAATGGTAATATACGTCCATGGGATTCATAGATTCTATAGAGGGATAGGGAATGACATTAGTAGGTGATCAACCATGTGTGGTGAAATCAGATATAACTGATGGCCCCTAATGTGTGAAGTTAGAGGGATAGCATGATGGCTGAAATACATTATAAAATCCATCGCAGAAGTGGAGTAATGAAGACCCAAGTGGAAGAACCAACCATCCATCAGTAAAATGATAAAGGTAGTCATTACGCAGTCGGAGAATTGTAAAGAAGGAAGCTGCGTTGGAGAGTTGAGATCTTCAACTCTCCAACGCAGCTTCCTTCTTTACAAAATGATAAATCTATGCATGTGACTACAAGTACATGGAGCAGTCCCGTATACATAAGACTGCAATGGCCATGAATATGCATTATATACAAAATGTGACATGTGTGGTCATCACCACGTATAATATAAAATAGATTGAAATCTACAAAGTGGATGAAGATGTACAATAGATCAAGATCTCCATAATGGCTGAAGATATACAATGGATCAAGATCTCCATAGTAATTGAAGATATCTGATATACATTGGAATCAAATCACAAGAGCTGAAATCTCATGAACACTGACACAAGCAAGGAGGTAGCATATATGGAATTCCACCAATCTACAAGGTATTCTATGCAAACCTAGTATGAGTACATGTCCTACTATGTGAATAGATGTGTCGAGGTCAAACATAGTAGTCCATCATCTGATTACTGATCATTGATGTATACCGTTAACAAAAAAAAGATCACCCACCAATAATGAAAATGGGAATTAAGGTACAGAGTGCAATCTAACAAGTGTGAATAGATGTGCAGTGAGGTCGAACACTTGGAAGAATCCATCGAGCAGGGGACATGTATTCCCAAAAATGTCGATAGAGAGAAAACCTACCACTGATTACTGTAAGCCTCAAGGCACTTAAAGGACTCTAGACTCCTATTCCAGAATAAATGATCTAATGTCCATGCAATTGAATTCACTGGAAGGAGGGAATTAAGGCATCCCCCATCAACCAACACGAGGTACTCAACAACACTGTATAATGTGGAAGAACATGAACAAGATGTGCATGAACCAATAACAATACCGGGAATGACCAACATGAAAAGTTAAGATAACCGAGGAATGGCTGACTCAGGCTTCAACTTCCTTTGAATAAGAGCATAAATGTAAATGGTGACTGAAGGTAGGCAGCATGGACTTGATATGTGAATTGGGACATCTCTGTGACACAGGAGGCATCATCAGAGGCTACATAAGGACTGGAAGCTTAACTAGTTAGCGAAGATAAACTCAGAGTAACGAGTACAACTTCTAAATTCAAACTAATAACCCTACCAATGGATGTGATATACAATGCTCTGTTTGAAGGAGACATGACTCAACTGATACCAAAGATAATATCTTTTACTATCTGGCTTTTTGGTTTTTTGATTTTTTTGGAAATTTTCAGATATTTTGAAAAGCTTGAAAAAGAATAAAAGTGTTTTGTAGTACAAATCTAGGATGAGACAAGTGTCATGGGACAAGAAAACTAGTTCCAAGCATTGGAACATGCCTATGCTCAATGCAAGGATACATGTGCAAGATAATGACACTCGGGGGAAGGTCTCCTCGTTGTAAAATGGATGATCAAGCTGCAAAATATAAGTAAAAAGGCTCTACCTGGATAGAGATGAGACAATCTCGGGCTATATGGCTGATAACTCAAAGTTAGAGAGCTGACATAAAGCTCAAGAAGGAAAGTACAAATCATGAAAATGCAATTATAACTTAATATATACAAGGGAGTCCCAAGGAAAATGGCCAGCATAAAGTTCAAGAGGAGTATGAAGCTCTTGCTCAAGGACATGGAGGGACTAGAAAGGGACTGCCCCACTCTAAAGGAGAAATGTTGACATTGGAACCAAATGCAATAAAGGATCTAACTAGAGCCACCATGTATGTCAAGGCTCTACCATTCACATAACGCCACTTCTAAAAGCAATATGAAGGCTTGGTGACATCATGGAATGGGTTTCACCCGCCATAGTGCATTTGTATAAAAAAATTCAAGAGTTGATTCCAGGAGCATCATCCGACGAAATCACTCCGCGTTTGGTCTAGGTAATTACCCATGCCCCCATCTTTCATTTTCATGAAAATGTTTTATTTATTTCAATGACCAAATTTTTTATTTAGACCATCCCAAGATATGCATTTCGGCCCATGCAAAAATCGGGTCTTTTTACACGTATAGGGCTGGCTATACGCGGAAAATACCACAATACCCGTGTACATATGTGGCTGTTTCAAAAAAATTCGCGTACAGGGCTGCAAAGATGATTTTCAAAGGAAAATACTAATGAAACTGAATTTTTTTTGTGCAGGATGGTGCTAGAATGGAGAGAGAGGGAACATGGTGATGTTGAAGAGGCAATGCAATGAGATCTAATGGATCAACAAGCGATGAGGGATTGTAGGTTATACAAATTTTGGCGCCTTGGAAGCTTGAGGGATAAGCCAAGGCTACTCCAGCTACTGGTGGACTACTATGATTTAGACTCTGAATATTTTCAGTTGGAAGGGATTCCACTTAGCATCAAGGTTGAAGACATATATTTATTTACAGGTTTGTCCCAATGAGGGGAGGTGGTGAACCTACGATCCTGTGGGCTAGGAGGTAGGATGACTATAGATGAGTACCTAGCTTTGTATTTCCTTCCTGATATAGAGAAGGTTGGGCATCAAATCCCGATAAACGCCATTCAAAACCTAGGGTTGGAAGCCATACTATTGGCAATGGGTAGGATTTCAGGGTTAGTGTCACTCCATCAAGATTCAAGGCCAATGGCATTCTATGCAGTAGAGTGCACGTGTCCTATGATATATGATTGGAGTACCTCGATACTAAGAAACATGAAGCAACAAATCAGTGACTGCAAGATGGGAAGGGTATGGAACTTTGGGTTTGGCAGCATACTGAGTCTATTATTTTTTGAGAGGGTATCAAGGATAAGCCCTAGACTTGACATTGCTCCTCATGGAGTTAGGGATCCGGTTCAGCTATGTTGGGCCCATGTCACGCGGAGACTGGGAGGGGGAAGGGTGGATAACCTCTATCAAATAGACTTATTCTTCTGGTGGCATAGACAGTTCATCGCCATAGACGACTACCCCTATGCAAGGATAGACTTCTGTGGAGATCCAGATATGCCCTAGATATGACACTTATGTATTATGACGTCACATTTTTTGGACTTAATGAAAAATATTTATGATTATCAATTATTATTCTATTTGGGTGAATCCACGGACCTGGGTAACACTTTTTGGCAAGCGCATTTCGGCAAAAACAGAAAAACGTACCTCGGTCGAGGGTTTAACAAGCCCTCGACCGAGGTTTTAATATCTCGACCGAGCTTTTTTTAAGCCCTCGGCCGAGGTTTTTTTCAGCCCTCGACCGAGGTATTAAC
>LPNX010578705.1:155061-174117 GCA_001517045.1 Pseudotsuga menziesii | reverse complement strand
TTAAGACTGACTAGACCTCGACCGAGCTAATACCTCGGTCGAGGTATTAATAAAACCTCGACTGAGGGTTTTTTAAACCCTCGGTCGAGGGATTTACAAACTCTCAGTCGAGGGCTTGTTAATACCTCGACCGAGGTATTTAAATACCTCGGTCGAGGTTAATACCTCGGTCGAGGGCTTAAAAAAGCAGACTTAGCCCTCATTCAAACAAATGGAAAATTTCCTGTGCCTTGCAGAGGTGTAAACCCTGCCATTCCTAGCACATAACTGAAATGAGTTGATACCGATAAATTCACCAACGAATCTTCTATCCATTGAGGTATCATACACACATTTTGGCATTCATATGATATTTATTTTTTATTTACTTCTAAAACTTATACTTAGAAAACCACACTGCAACTTCAAAGTAGCTCAAAGAAAAATCCGCAGAGTTAAGAATACACAGCCAAAAAATTCTTAAAAATGCACACATCACATATCGACGTGTCCTCTTCAAAAGGGTATCTTTGGTTTTTCAATTTTTGAAAAAATAGAAAAAATTCCTTTACGTGGACAAATATGTGTTTAAAACGATGCTGAAATCGAATGTGGTCACTTTCAAAAAATAATAAATAATTGTATAATGCGAAAAAAATTAACAAAAAAATATGCACATCACACTGCATTTTATGTAGATCATGCTCATATATTTATTTTTTTTAAATTATTAATGCAAGATTGAATTACTCTACGTGGGCACGAGCCACTTATTAACTTCTTCAAATTTTTAAGGTCACGCAGTTCATTAAATGCAAAAATTCACACATGAAATGACATCGGAATATTTTTAAAAAAATATCACTATGAATCCAACATAATATTCTACAATTTGTTTATTTACTGCAAGTCAAAATTCACATGGCATATATGCGTTTTGAGGGCTTCTATCTAGCACATGAGTAAAAAATCAGGTTTTCATCGCCAAATTTGGCCAAAAAGTGTTACCCATCTTCATGGAATCACCCATTTACATGTGTAAAATGTGTTTGTAAAATTCTTATGTTATGTGAAACAAATGCCAATATAGTACATAGTTAGCATATGAATCAACAACTTGATCATAAATTTCTTGAAATGTGAATGTATGTTATGTTCTTAAATTTTCATTCTAGCAATCTTACATGCAAGAATATTTGTAACAATGTTGGATCCCTTAAATGATACAAGCCATTAAGTTGTGAGACCACTAATTGGGAATCAAGACGTACCTCAAAAGAAAGAAAATCATGTGAAATGACATCCCATAATAACTCAATCATGGCACTATATTCAACAACATTGTTCAACAAAGTCCATAAACATATGCCTCCTAAAGACAACACTTGATCCGTAGGAGTATAGATCTCCCAAGAAGTCGAAGTTGTGTTTTGATTGTGGTAGCTAGCACCATCAACGAATCCTATGTAAATGGAAGACTCCATTGAAATATGCCATAAAAAATGAAAGCTAATTAACAAACCGGATGACCATAAGAAGACCTAAATACGCAATGCAAAAATGTAGAATAATATACAAAAATTCAGCCCTAGCTAAAAATAATGCATAGTAATTTTTAAGGTAGATCCCATTTCTAGGTTCTTCCAAGTCTGTCCCTTCATAATCCACCAACTCATAGGTACCTTTCTCTAAGAAACGCTTAACCACGTAAGGACCATGCCACATCGGGTTGAACTTTCTTTTCCCCAAGCATTCCTTAGCTTGATCCCATAAAAGGACCAAGTCACCTTCACTAAACCTCCTAGGATGAACTGACTTATCATATTGGACCTTAACGTGATGCTTGTTAACCTCAAGAGCCACTAAAGCATCTCAACGCTGCTCATAAAATTGCTCCAAGTGGACCAGATGCTCTTCCACTGTGGAAGTCTCTGGTAAAAGCTCCACATTTAGCTTCAACAAAGGGATTTCGCATTCAACCGGTAATATTGACTCCACCCCATGCACAAGATGACAGGGAGAAAAAATAGTGGCATTCTTAACCACGGTTCTATAGGCCCAAAAATTAGGATACAACATGATATGGTAATTATTCTTGATCTATGTGATGGTTCTTTGGATAAAGGACTAAAGTGACTTGTTCAATGCTTCAATCTATCCATTTGCTTGAGGATAATAAGAAGAGGAATGCTCTTGCTTATATCCTAGCTTCGATGAAAATTATTCCATCATTTTGTTCTAAAAGTTCTTGCCATAGTCAGTGACAAGCTCCTTCAGAATGCCAAACCAGGTGATAATTTGGTTAAATACAAAATATGCAACTGTTTCACCGTCGTATTTGATAGTGGGCATAGCCTCTTCCCATTTCGTCAAATAATCCACAACCACAATAATATGATGGTGCCCCCCAGGATAAGTTGAGTTACAATCCATAAATTCGGCCTCCCACCATGTGAAGGGACTGGCGATGATAATAGGATGCAAAGGGCCAAGATGAGAACGCATATTCCATGCAATCACCTGGCAAAGGTGGCACCTCTTGACTGCATTAACACAATATTTAAAGATAGACAGTTAAAAATAACCCGCTCTCAAATAATTTTGAGCTGTATAAATCCCAGATAAATGACCACCACACACCCTTCCGTGGAAATCATTAACCACGACCTCAGCCTCCTCATGAGTTAAGCAACAATGTAAAATGGAATCAACCCCATGACAGTACAAAGTATCATCCACTATGAGGTAGTTCTTAGCTACATGACGTAGTCATCGACGCTCATCTCATGAGAGGTGAGTAGAAACCTTTAATGTTTGCAAATAAAAAATAATATCCCCATACCAAGGGTCCACAGTTGAGATGAGAAAGATATGCTCATCAACCAGAGAATCCTCATGAACCTCTTCTTCATCCAAATTTGGAAAATCCGATATGAGCTCAGCAAATATTAATGATTTCTTTGATTTTTCTGAAACAAACTCGAGATCAAAATATAGCAATATCACAATCCATTTATTATACTTTCCCCCAATCATCCTTCTGGTGAGGATGAATTCAAATGTATTGATGTGAGCTACGACCAAAG
Source organism: Pseudotsuga menziesii (assembly GCA_001517045.1). Taxonomy (NCBI): domain Eukaryota; kingdom Viridiplantae; phylum Streptophyta; class Pinopsida; order Pinales; family Pinaceae; genus Pseudotsuga; species Pseudotsuga menziesii. The sequence continues at coordinate 171,052 of LPNX010578705.1, read as the reverse complement.
TTTGGCGAAGGAGGATGTAATGCCTCAAATTATGAACCACATGGACGGTGGCTAAGGCTATCTTCTCAATATGGGTATAACAAAGCTCCACGTCAATAAGGTTTTAGCTAAGATAGTATATGACATGCTCATGGAGCTCCTCATCCTCTTGAAGCAATACCATACCAATATTCTCTTGAGATGCAGCCACATAAATCAAGATATGATGGCTATATTCTAGTGGACTAAGCACGAGGTTTGATGCCAAATATTTCTTAGGAGCATCAAAAGACTCCTGGGCTCACTCATCCCAGTAAAAAGGGGTGTCTTTCTTCAACAAACACATGAATCCTTTAGTCAATTTGACAAAATTGACTATGAAACTTCGCAAGAAGTTCTCCATACCTTGTAAACATTGAAGATGTCGAAAGTTATGCGGGGAGAAAATTGAAGTATTTTCTCAAACTTCAAGGGATCAATTCTAATACCCTCCTTGGACACGATGAATCCTAGTAAACGACCAACCTTCACACAAAAGATTCAATTATGAGGATTGAATTAAATTTGGTAATGACGGTATCTTTCGAAAACCAATCTCAAATGATAAGGATGATGCACTCTCAAACGAGAGTGAGAAACTAGATCATCCAAATACACTTCAATGATCTTTTTAATATTGTGGAAGGCAAAGGTCATGGCCCATTTAAACGTAGCTCCAATGTTTTTAAGGCTGAAGGGCATATTTCGATATGCAAAAGTTCCCCAAGGACAAATAAATGCAGTCTTATGTTGGTCCTCAGGTTTAATCTATATCTGATTATATCCGAGAAATGCATCCATGAAAGAAAAAACTTCACTTCCCACACACATCCAAAATTTGATCAATAAATGGTGTAGGGAAATTATCTTTAGGACATGCTATATTTAAATCGTGGAAATCAGTTCATATATGGATCGTTCCTTGCTTCTTATCCACCATAATGGGATTTGAAACCCACTCTATCAAGGGAACGAGATAGATAAAACTAGCTTTAAGAAGTTTCTCTATCTCTTCTTTAATGGCGAGCGCTTTCCTAGGATTCACAACACACAAACATTGTCAAATTGGTTTTGCATCCGGATAGGTTTTGATTTCATGTTAGAAAATACGAGTGTCTATTCCTAGCATCTCCTCGTATGACCAAGAAAAAAAATCATGAAATTCCTTGAAAATATCGGTGTACTCCTTAATCTCATCAGGGAAACAATCCGCCCCAATGTAAAAATTCTCAATATTACTAAGAACACGATAAATATTGGTAGGTATCATAGCTGACAAGTTTTCCATGTTCCCTTCAACCCTCTGACCAGGAGATATTAATGGGACTATGGGCCTACCAACCTTCTCACTTAGAATCTCCCTAAAGTCATCACACTCTAATTGATCAAGCTTAGGGAGAAAATATGATCGATGGTGCAGCTCTCCCCAAGGTTGTTCAATTCTAGAAATAGCCTTAAGAATATCCTCATCTAAAGGAAAAACATCATCAAGGTAGTCTTGAGAGTGAGATGACTCCACTACCGAAGCAAGAAGCACATAATTTTCCTCCTCCTCTGTCAGTGAAGAGGAAGGACTAGGCTCTACAACATGATCAAGATTCGCTTGATACACCACCAATGTTGTAGGCAATGACACATCTATCTCTAAAGGTATAGAATTATCACTCGAAGAACTCAGTGAAGGAAGAATCCAAGGATCTTCCATATGAGAGGTATGAAAGGAGACTAAATTCAATGAGGTCAAAGCCTTACCAATACTAGAACCAATAATAAGGATGGACGCAGGACAAATAAAGGTTCCCATGAGAGAAGGATACATACCCACACCCACATTCTCAGTTACCAGCTGAGAATGATCGATAACCGGGATAGAAGCTGCCGATGATACTTTAACACTCAGATTCTAGAAATAATTTTGAGCAATAGTAACAATCTTTCCATTCAATGGAAAAAAAACCACTCAGAAGAGGGAAGAGGCTACAACTTACATACTATACATCCAGTTTCAACCCAATAAAATATTGTAGTCAAGGGGTGCATCAACCACCTCGACCTCAATGGCAATAATCTTCCCCCCAAATTGGACCTCTAAGGAAGGAATTATACCGTGCGGACGAAACAATCTTCCATCAAAATCAGTAAACATGTTCATAGATTTAGACAACGCGGGAGATCCTGATCCCCTCCAAGAATCCAAAGACATCACATAAGTGACAACACCTTCATTAATCACAGTACGCATGATGGTGTTGCTCAAACACTCTACATGAATCAGAAGATACACATAGTTGTTGATGTAATTGTAACTTCAGAATGTATTCATGCATATATCTTATGTACTATACCCCAATGTTTATTCTGGGATGTGTCTGTAATGTAATTGAGTCATGTCATACCCCAATGTTTATTTTGGGAAGTTTCTATAATATAAACAAGTCATTGGCAAGTCATTGTGGGTAACCCTCCTATTTGTCATGGGTTAAAGTCCCCACAGTTGTGGGGCCCTAGGGTTATTAGACTATCCTAGAGACGTCGACCCTAGGTGAGTCATTGTAAGTTGAGGCAAGAGTCCCCACCATTGTGTTAAGGATAAACCTCTTTGTTGGTCGGAGGAGGAAAAGTCCCCACAAGTTGTGGGGAACTAGGGTTATTAGACACTCCTAAAGATGTCAGCTCTAGTAAGTAATTGTTAAGTGAGGCCAACATGTTGGAGTGGGTTTCAAGTGAATGAAATAATATAAATAGAGAGTGAGCCTCTCTATTTATCACACACACAGTCACTCATTGAGGCGCATGAGTGAGAGGAGAAGTTGCTGGGACAAGAGAGAGACTACTGCTGTCGGGAGATCATCTTTATGTTTTCAGGTTTTACTTTTGTTGCTGATTCTATCTCCGAGGAAGTTGTGGGGTTTTCTCCTTTATAATTTCCCCGAGGAAAATTCTTTGTGTTTCTTGTCTCTTGTGTTTTAATGATGTGCATGTTATTCTCTCAGTTAAAGATCCTAAGATCATAATGGTAGCTTGAATGATAAAAATCTAACATGGTATTAGAGATAACTTTAGAAGAAGAAATTGTGCAGCTATAGAAGCTAGGGATTCTTACTTTTTAGGTCTCTCTCCACAATCCATCAGCAAAAGTATGCTAGGATGACTCTCCATTGAAGGGCGCATCTTTCTGTCAAAGCGGAATTTGATTCCGAGCATTTTCAGTTTTGGTGCGGAAAATTAGGGCTTCTTACAAAAGAGGAATTTTTGAGTGAGCCTGGCATAGGATTTCTCTCCTCATAAAAATCAAATTTTAGAGAGGTGGATCAAGTTTTTTGGTTGGGTGAAACTCTGAGAAAGTCAAACTCTAGTTTAACCCCGAGCTAGAAAACCCCTAAATACTAAAATCGCTAAGTTTTGGTACATTCGCTATATCCCAAGGTTGACAAAGACTCAGGAGCTGAAAATTTCAGAGACTGAATATAAAATCTTGCTTTTCATTTTCCCCAAACTTCAGCCTCATATTTACTATATTCTAGGCGATATGATCCCTCCAAGTTATGGTTTTAGCCTCTTCCAGGATTCATCCCAAAACAAGACACATGGGGAGAATTGATATATGTTGGGATAAAAAGTTCCAAATGAAATTATGAAAGATGTTATAAAAAGGGCAAGGAATTTACTTTCTGTGGTCCAAAGTTCAGACCTAGAATATGAACTAGTGACATCTGGAAGTCCGTACAACTTCGCCGTTTGGAACAGTCTTGTAAAAGGTCACCTTGGGAAAATGATCATAAGTCCCAATTGGTGAAACAAATTCTGATGAAACCTATGGTGTTGGAACAAGAACATGCGGGGATACCTAATTACAATGTTTTAGTCATAGAGGAATATTAATTTCAGATATACCATAGAAACAGTAACAGGCATTTTTGTAGAAGAAAATGGAAAACTAGGGCTTCCTATTCCGAGAGCTTCCCTCCACTGTTTTCAGAAAAGGAGTACATTGGACAGCTCAACTTTAAGAGATATATCTTTCTATCCAATCAGATATAAAAGTTTTCAAGTTTTGAAAATTAGGGTTTCTCTGACAAACCCTAGATCAACCACCTCCGGAACCAGGACGGACACCTCAAATTGGTAAGATCTAATATTTTGCTATTGAGGTTCTCATTTCAAAGAGATCTATCACATCAGCTTGATGACAAGCTTGGTGAAATTGACAACTTCCAAGCATGGAAGTATTTGATCTCTCTGAAGAAAATGAATTGGACACCTACATGAGTAGAGAGGTTCTAGTTCCAGAGGGAGATGAGGCTAGAAGCCTTACACTAGAAGAACTTGGTCAAGGCCAAGAAGATCATTGTTGGTTCAATCACAAGTGTCTTCCCTAAAGACACCAAAGATGTTTGACTCCTTGAGCAAGTTATTCAAAGGGAAGAACAAATATCAAAATATGAATTTGAGAAAATAGTTGAAGAATGTGAAGATCCAGAATACAGAGACCGTATAGTCATACTTTACGAGGGTCTCTCAAATCAGAGAACAACTTTCAACAGAATTTGGGAAGAAGAAGAAGCTTGACTCATAATAAGAGAAGAGGAGATGGGAGCAACTGAAGATCAAGTTCTCACCATCCAAAGAAGATCCCTCAACCAACGAGGAATATGAATATTTCAACTCTTGAATAACCTCTTATCCATCCCAACATTTGGATAAGAAACGATGCTATTATGAATAAAGAAGATGATGAAGCTGAAGGCTCAAGAAGGAGTCTACCCATGAAACAAATAAAGATAAGTATTCAATTGTCATTTCATAATATTATTTTGTTATGCATTTGTTTATATTCAATTAATGTATTATGCATGATAGAATTTTTGCATTAATGACAATATACTACTAATATGCATGTGATGGCTAAGTAGCTCATGGTGCTATACAACTCTCCATTGCTACTTATCTGGAATGAAACCTCTTTGCTGACATATTGGATTAGTGCACAATCTCAATGTGTCTGGTAGAGATGGAAGGCATCTAAAAAGTTCCCATGAGATATGGATGAATGTTGTATTGGATAAAGTAGTTGCATGATCATATATTTATGCATAAGAATTTTCCAGTATGAATATTCCTTATGAAATGTTTCTAACCATACAAATGAATTTGACTTGTAGGAAAGATTGCAGACATAATCGCCTATAAGAAAATAAGAATGAGACTTGTTCCAAAGAACAAGTAACGACAGTTCAAGATGAAAAATAATATGACGAATGCAGCGACATCATTGATGCAGAACCTTCCAAGAAGAAAGGGAAGACCAGTTCAAGAATAATGATGTCTAGAATGCAGTATCGATACATGAAGGAAAGTTCATAGTTCCATCATACAGTAGATGGAAACATTGTGGGATGCAAGGAAAGATTTGTAGCACGAGGCTTCTCACAAAAAGAAGACATAGACTACGAAGAGACATTTGCATCCAGTGGGAGTTGAGACACATGACAGGAAGATTCATGTGTGCAAATGAAAGAAGGCCTTATACGATTTCAAAAGACACCCATGGGATAACACGTACATGAGGATATTGATGAATATCTGAACCTTTGCTACAAGGTTCATAGAGGATGAAAAGCTCACAGATGGTTGCGAGATGAACTTTTGAAAAAGTTCAATATAGAGGATCTTGGTATCTAGTGACCCTAGATAGATACATAGAATATTAGTAGCAGAGGAAGCTACTTGTCACTCCAGTACATAATGTTTCAGTGCATAGAGTATAGAAGACAGAGGGAGTATGATGCTTCCGAGGGTATGACTGTAGAATATCCCGAGGTTTGACATGATATGACAGGATGGATAGATTACTGATGACTCTAGGCTTTATTGAGAGTAAAGTGGATTCCAACCTTTGCTTCAAGGTTGAAGGTGAAATACCAGTGATGCTCCTATTATGTGTCGATGTACTATTTTTTCTAGGCATGGAGGTGTAGCAGAATGTGGATGGAATATTCCTTGGATAAGGGAAGTATGCAGTAGAGATCCTAAAGAGGTTCAGGATGATGGAATGCAAGGCCATGACCACACCTATGGCATCAAACATGAAGCTATTGAGTGATGCTTCATCAGAGACGGTTGATGCCACGATGTATTGTCAGTTGATGTACCTGACAAATATGAGATCAGATATTTTCTTTGTTGTGAACACATTGAGACATGTTCACTTGATTGCTACAAAGCATATTCTGAGGTACCTGAGGGTTATAGTTGATTATGGGATCAAGTATGAGGAAAATTAGAAGATTAACCTGGAAGGTTATGTGGATTCGTATTGGGCAGAAATTCGAGGTGCTACTTCAGTATGGGATCAGGTGTGATCTCTTTGTTTAGCAGGAAGCAATCCCATGTGGCACTGAGTATAGCCAAAGCAGAGTATGTCGCAGCTTGTTCAACTAGTTGTGAGGTAGTATGGTTGAGGAAGCTACTGTCTGATTTATTTGATCTCCATATGGATGCTACTTGTATACATTGCAACAACCAGAGTTGTGTGAAGTTGTCGAAGAACTTGGTGTTCCATGACAAGTCGAAGCATATCAAGATCAAGTATCACTATATCAGGGATATGGTGCAGAGGGGAGTAGTGAAGCTCTAGTATGTTGTGACGGACGATCATATAGTTGATGTGTTGACGAAGCCATTGGCAAGAGTGAAGTTTGAGTACTTCAAGGAGAAGCTTGGTGTTCTCTAGATCGAGGTCCCTTCCAAGGGGAAGTGATGAGTCCAGAAGCCATTCTAACGAGCAGGTCAGATATAAGGGCTACGCCATTCTATCATGGTGGGAGGATTTGGTTCCTTCCATGTCAGATATGAGTGCTGAATGCCATTTTTGGAATGGAGGTACCTACTTAGTTACCAGGAACACTCAGTCTGGGACTGAGAGAGCCATTCTGACTAGCCGGTTAGATACAAGGGTTCAACCATCTGTCATGGTTAAAGGATTAGGTTCCTCCCATGTTAGGTATGAGTGCTGGTCATTCTGGCAAGTAGGTTAGATGTAAGGGAAACTACCATTCTCTAGGAGAATGGAGGCACTTGATCAGTTACTAGGTAGCTCAGTTCGGGACTAGGGGCCATTCTGATGAGACTATAGGATTGGTTCCTACAAGATTAGATGTGAGTGCATGCCCTTTTGAAGAGCAGGTCAGATGTAAGTGCTGGGCCATTTTGATGAGTAGGTTAGATGTAAGGGAAGCAACCATTCTCTGGGAGAATGGAGGCACTTGGTTAGTTACCAGGTAGCTTAGTCTGGGACTGGGGGCCATTCTGATATGATTGTAGGATTGGTTCCTACAAGATTAGATGTGAGTGCACACCTTTCTAATGAGTAGGTCAGATGTAAGTGTTGATACTTTTCATAGATGATAGTATTTATGTCCTATCATGCTGGTGAATGTGAGTGTTGGGCCTTTCTGATGTGATTGTAGGATCCTACATGATTAGATGTGAGTGCTGGGTGTGCCTTTCTGACGAGTAGGTCAGATGTAAGTGCTGGGCATGCCATTCTAATGAGTAGGTCAGATATAAGCACTGAAGAAGACCTACATGGTGGCTAAGCCTACAACCAGCATGAAAAAGGGCTGGCTCTGTAGAACTTCCTGTGACGAGAATAATCATGATATAGCACATATGATGATGACTCGAGATGATCCAGATCGAGCTATGATTCAGATCTAGTTATGATGTCTCCGAGATGATCCAAATCGAGTGATGATCCAGATCCAGTAGTGATGATCGAGATCGAGTGATGATCTAGATCGAGTGATGATCCAGATCGAGTGATGATCCAGATCCAGTCCAGTGATGATCCAAATCGAGTGATGATCCAGATCCAGTGACGATGACCAGTGATGATCCAGATCAAGTGATGATCCAGATTCAGTGATGATGATCCAGATAGAGTGATGATACAAATCCAGTGACGATGACCAGTGATGATCCAGATTGAGTGATGATCTAGATTCAGTGATGATGATCCAGATCAAGTGATGATCCAGATCCAAAGACAAAGATGAATTAAAGATGAAGATGACTTAAATACAAAGATGACTTAAAGAAGAAAATGAATTGAAGATGAAGATGACTTAAATATGCAGATGACAAGAATATAGAGAAGAAGACTAGTGATGAAAATTGTGTCGAGAGAATACCTTCCTAGTTAAGAGGGAGTGTTGACGTAATTGTAACTTCAGAATGTATTCATCCGTATGTCTTATGTATTGTACCCCGATGTTTATTCTCGGATGTATCTGTAATGTAATTGAGTCATGTCATACCCCGATGTTTATTCCGGAAAGTTTCTATAATATAAACAAGTCATGTCAAGTCATTGTGGGTAACCCTCCTATTGGTCAAGGGTTAAAGTCCCCATAGTTGTGGGGCCCTAGGGTTATTACACTATCCTAGAGATGTTGACCCTAGGTGAGTCATTGTAAGTCAAGGAAATAGTCCCCACCATTGTGTTAAGGATAAACCTCCTTGTTGGTCAGAGGAGGCAAAGTCCCTACAAGTTGTGGGGCACTAGGGTTATTAGACACTCCTAGAGATGTTGGCTCTATTAAGTAATTTTTAAGTGAGGCTGACATGTTGGAGTGGGTTTCAAGTGAATGAAAGAATATAGATAGAGAGTGAGCCTCTCTATTTATCACACACACACACTCATTGAGGCACATGAATGAGAAGAGGAGTTTCCGGGACAAGAGAGAGACTACTGCTGTCGGGAGATCATATTTATGTTTTCGGGTTTTACTTTTGGTGCTGATTCTATCTCCGAGGAAGTTGTGGGGTTTTCTCCTTTATGGTTTCCTCGAGGAAAATTCTTTGTGTCTCTTGTCTCTTGTGTTTTATTGTTGTGCCTTTTATTCTCTCAGTTAAAGATCCTAAGATCATAATGGTAGCTTGAATGGTAAAAATCTAACAATAGTAAGGAAAGCGAGGCTGTATTCCATGAGTTTCAAATTTGATCATGGAAGGAGAGCTATAATAAATCTCCCTGAGAGAATAAAAAATGTCGTTCTCTGTGAAGGAAAATTATGAAGTATTCTAGTGCAGAGATCACACAACGAGCCTATCCTAAATCCACGACAATAGAATAATTATGGGTGGTGTTATCTCTATTGTTGTTTTTTATATTTATCTTAGAGATTTCATTTTATTTTTCTTAGTGTTTTCATTTGATGGTCATAATCTTTGTTTTACCATACATTTTTATTGTGGAAATTTATCCTAATCTTTACCCTAGATTTCTTTGGTTTGAGAACTTGCAGATAATAGTGAATGAAGAAACTATAGCAGAGGATATTGGTGTATCATCTAAAGGAGAGAGGTGGTTCAAACAACAATCATTTGAGACTGATTACAACAGTTTTCTATTGCCATGGTTTGAAAGACTTGTTTGGAAGAATGGTATACATGTTACAAAGCTGAAGCCTATGTGGAAAACACCGTTGGAGGTGATTCAAAATTATGTAACTTGTGAGGGCCGTTATGACAGAGTCTTGAGGTGTCATTTACATTTTCTGATGCATCTCAGTGGAGAAAAGAAAATGAACTTTCCCTATTATCTGTTGAAAATCATCTAAAAAATGATTGCAAGGGTTCACAGTCATCAAGAACATATAGTGCATTCCCTTTTCCATCAGGGGCTAATCAAATTTTTAATTGTATTTCACTTGAAGAAAAAGGGGAAAATGTGGAAGGAATTTCTTTTTGAATATGGGTTTGATGCAGAGAAGGAAACCTTAAATGCAAATAATCAAACAGAGCAAGAGGAAACCCTAAATGTAGATATTCATGGGTTAGCAGAGAAAGGGTCACAGGTGAATGATGAATTATCAGAAGCATGTGCTATTAAGCCAGTTAAAGATTTAAAAGGTAAGGCTGTGGATTCAGGTGTAAGACCTAGAACGCGACTAAGAAGAAAACTTGAAATTCAAGTTGGCCCAAATTTTACAGAAGACAATGAATTGGTTGTTATAGAGAAATCAATAAGAAATGATAGGGTTCAACCAACAAATGAAGAGTAGGTTTCTGAAGGTGAAGTGTTTGTGGAATTACAAGGAAGGGATGAACATATTCCAGAAATATTTTGCACACGAAAGAAAAATTATGATAAAGAGGAAATAGATACAGGTCTAGCATCTGTACAGAAAGAAGATAACATGGTGGATAAGGATGAATCAAATCTTATTTCAGAATTGACACAGATAAGGAAATTCATGATATCTTATAAAAAACAAAATGAGTACTTGCATGAGATGAATGAAAATTTAATGCTTTCAAATAAGAGATTGCAAGAGGATTTAGAAGAAAAGGAGGTTGATTATCAGAAGTTGGTTTATATTTCCAAAGACATATTGAAGAAGAAAAGGGATTTACATGAGCAGTATGAGAAATTATTGGATCAAAATAGAAAGTTGCAAAACAAGGAGCTGAAGCAGGATGCTGAATACACCAGGTTACAAAAGAGATCACAGGTCCTTCATGATATGACCTTATTAGCTGAAGTTTCTAAGAGTCTTTGATAATAGATCATGATTAGTATCAAGTCATTAGAATTGACAGATAGTAGATAAGGTTGTTGTGTTTTTTTTCCACATGGCAGTCTAAGTATTTGTGTAAATTTTAAATGAAGTCCTACTTTAAACAGATTTACTATTTTTGGTTATTCGAGATCCAGAATTTAAGGATCTAGAAACCTTTTTAATTTTTGAAATTAGTTGTATGTATTGGAGAACCGAGACAGAAGAAAGGGTTGGAATCATATATGGGAATCCAGTTTTGAATATGAACTGTAAGACATAAATACTCTTTGCATATTTAATACAGAACTTACTTTGATATGATTATGATCACGAGCTTGTGTTGTTTTACTTTATGAATTGTATTTTTATTATGATTTTATCCTGTGTATGGTCATCTTAAAATTCATTGCAATATTCTTATGATAAAGTGCAGTTTCCATTCAATACTTATTTACAAAACCAAGTTTATTTTGTAAATTCATGCTCGTAATCCCTTTTGTTATTGAATTTTGTATCTTATTTTATGTCACACAATTCTGTGATGGTTATTTGATTTCCTAGTACCTTTGATTACATACCAGCTTTGTTTTAATTTGATTTCATTATATTGACTTATATTTAATATTTCTCTGAGCTTGAACCCCAATAGTCTAGGTTCAACTTTATGGATAACATCTTCTGGTCCCATTGATGGGGACAGAGAAATGAAAGTACATCTTTCCTGGGTAATGACATCTTTATGTATATGATTTTGGAGGGTGAACAAGATCAGTGAGACCTATTATAGACTACATCAGCCACCTACAGAAATTTACAGTGGCTTAAAAAAGGATAGGAACTTGAGGAAATCCCTCGTCACCTTTAAATCCAGGAGTCTCAGATCCTGAACAGATATTAAAAGAATCTAGGCGAAGATTAAGTTCTACCTCATTAGAAAAATTTAAACACCCTTTAGCCTTGGAGATTCCTGAATCTTCAATTTTTCCTGTTCCTTCTTTTGATCCACATTCTGAGAAAAGAATAGATGAATTAGATCTGCTATTTACCCCTTTTCAAATAGATAATTTCCTAGTCTTCACAAATCCTTTGTTATCTGAGGAGTTTAAACTTGAAGCATTGCAAACAGGGGCTTCTTCTTTGCTTTTAGCCCACATTCCTTTTGTGAATACTATCACAGTGAATCAACCAACTCCTAGTAATCTTCCTACTTCATCACAGCATTCAAGCACCAACCAATCTAATTCAAGTTCAAATATTTCCAGCCCTAGAATGGCTCAGCCTCAAAATAGGATGGCTTCTATGGTAGTAGCAAGATATGCCCCACAAGTTTTACCTCAGCCTCTCAATGCTCTCTTAGGAGGAGATTACCAAAAATATCTTCCAAGATTTAATGGTCAAGGATATGTTACAGTAGAAGAGCATTGGAATACATACTTGAGTTATGAATATAATCAGGATTTTGAGAATGAAGATGTTTGAATGAGAGTTTTCGTTCAAAGTTTAGATGGTGAAGTGAGAAAATGGTTTAGAGAATTACCACCAAACTCTATAGATGGTATAGATGCTTTATAAGAGGTGTTCATGGGACAATGGGGAGATACTAAAGATTATTTATATATGTGAGGACCCTGCAGCAAATAATTAATCAAATTACAAGATATAGCAGCAGAACTCAAAATCACTTTTATATTAATCGTAGGCCACTTCGAGGGGGCAACCTCCTTTGAGCAAGCTCAATACAAAATAACTTCATGGTGCCTTCCTTGGCCTCAACACACACTTATATACTAAAAATAGGCGCCAATACTATGGGTCAAAACCATGGGCCAATATAAACTATGGATCAAAACCATGCGCCAATACTATGGGTCAAAACCATGGGCCAATATAAACTATGGATCAACAAATACTACAGGCGGCTTACAAAGCATATGCGCCCAACAACAATAACACAAAATATGGATCAACAATTACTATGGGACGACTTACAAAGCATATGCGTCCAACAACAATATACTAACACGGTAAAGAGAAGGATTGACATGGGTTCCTAACATCCCCTCCCCCTTATAAAAAGCTTGGTCCTCAAAGCTTTAGATGTAGAAATTGTCACTGAATCTGAAGGAGTGGTTCCCATGTAGCATACTCGGGCTGCATTCCATGCCATTGAAGTAAGATCTCTGTGATAGAGCGAGAGCGAAGCTGACGAGTGCGCTTATTGAGGACAGCCTCCGGCTCCAAAAAGATGGATCCTTCATTATCTAGTTCTGGTAAAATAGTTTGGCCTTTGATGTTGGTGCCAAGAACTTTCTTCAGATAGGATACATGAAATACTGGATGAATGCGGGAAGAAGGCGGAAGTTCCAATTTATAAGCAACAGACCCAATCTTTTGAAGAATCCTATATGGCCCATAGAACTTTGGAGCGAGCTTATGACGCCCTTTGAGTTTTAGTGAGGATTGCTTGTAAGGTTGGAGACGAAGAAAAACCATATCACTGGCTTCAAAAGTGTGCTCAGAACGGTGCTGATCAGCTTGTTGATTCATGCGATTTCGTGCCATGTGAATATTTTCGTGCAAAATGCGAAGAACCTCATCGCGGTTTCGAAGGACCGCGTCAACTGCCTGAACTGGAGAACTGCTGGGGGTGTAAGGAAGAAGAACTGGTGGTGCCTGACCATAAACTGCTTCATATGGAGTCATTTTAGAGGTAGTGTGGTAAGAGGTATTGTACCACCATTCAGCGAGAGGGAGACACTTTGCCCACTGATGTTGTTGCTCAGAGGAGAAGCAATGAAGATAAGTTTCCAAGCATTTATTGATAATTTCAGTCTGACCAACCGTTTGTGGGTGATAACCTGAACTCATCTGCAGTTCGGTGCCAGTGTGGTGAAAGAGTTCTATCCAAAAATGACTGGTGAAAGTTGCATCATGATCCGAGACAATGGAAGAAGGAATTCCATGAAGACGAAATATCTGGGCCAGGAAAATTTGAGCAACGGAGGAGGCTGTATAGGGGTGGCTGAGAGCACAAAAATGACTATATTTGGAGAGGAGATCAACCACAACCAAAATCACAGTCTTCCCTCTAGATTTAGGGAGCCCTTCAATGAAATCCATAGAAATATTTGTCCATATCCGGGTAGGTATGGGAAAGGGTTCGAGCAATCCCAGAAGGGGTGTTGTTTCACCCTTATTGCGCTGGCAGGTATCACATTCAGCCACCATCTGTTGAATTGTCCTTTTCATTCCCTACCAAAAGAAGTTGCGCTGTGCCCGTTCATACGTTTTGAGAAAACCAGAGTGCCCAGCTGACAGAGAAGCATGGAGTTCATAGAAGATAGCTGGTTGAAGAGCTGTGTTCTGGGGAAGCACCAGACGACCCTTGTATCTCCGTGAAGCACCATCCCAAGAGTAATGTGGGGCAGTAGAAGGGTTGTTGTCCAAGCGCTGGATGATTTGAGATAATGAAGAGTCATTGACATAACCCTGTTGAACCGATTGCAACCAATTTGGAACAAGCATAGAAATAGCGGAAAGAGAACCTTGGTCATCAAATGTGTGAGAAAGGGAATCCACCACAATATTGTCCTTACCCTTCTTATAAGTGATCTCATAGTCATAACCCATGAGGTTGCTAACCCATTTCTGTTGTGCTGGGGAGGATACATGCTATTCTAGGAAATATTTTAGACTCTGGTGATCAGTCTTGATGCAGAAATGATTCCGTAAGAGGTAGGGTTGCCACTTTTGTACTGTATGAAAAATAGCCATCATTTCCTTCTCATATGTAGAGGCAGCTAAATTCTTACTGGAAAGGGCTTTGCTGGTGAATGCAATGGGGTGTTCATCTTGAAGGAGAACAACACCAAGTCCATTGCTGTAAGCATCACTCTCAATAGTGAAGGGCCTGATGTTGGGAGGAATGCTTCCAGGAAGGAGCTGAATACGATGGTCCTCTGGTCGTGAAGGTGGAAGTCCCACTGGTTTAGCAAAAACACCTGTATATCGATCCAAAATTTGTTGGAGATCCAAAGGAGTAGTGGGGGCCACTGATGGTTGCATTTGAATGGAATGGAGCTGAGCGATGACACCATGGGAACTCTTCTTAAGGAGTTTTTCCATGCGATGTGAACTGATGATGCTGAGAGACCCTGGTTGTAATCCTTTCAATGTGTGTTTGTGTCCATCGGGGGAAAACTGCATCCAAAGTTCAGCAAAATTCCATAATATGGGGCCAAGTGTGTGTAGCCATTGAGGGCCCAAAACCACATCACATCCGCCTAAGGTCAAGGCAAAAATGTCAGAGCGGAGGTTATAATCTCCCATAGAGATACACACATTATGACACTTCCCTTTGCAAGGTAAGGTGCCCCCATTGGAAACCATGAATTCAAAGTTGGAGCAAGGATGGATAAAACAATCAGCTTGTTTGGCGATCCGAGGGTCATTGAAATTATGAGTGCTGCCAGAATCAATGAGTATTGTAAGAGGAAGCTTCTTGAAGTAACCACATACCCGTATTGTTTGGGGGGCCGTGAATCCAACTAAAGCATGGAGGGATATCTCGGGCTGCTCGTCCTGAGATGGAGGGTCAGTAGGCGGCTCCTAAATGTCAACCAGAGCATCCATTGTATCGGGAGCTTCTTCACCAATTTCAGAGGCAGGTGGAGAATCCACATCCAAGAGATAGAGCTTTTGTTGAACACATCGATGTCCCCGATTGAATTTCTCATCACAATTATAACAAATCCCTTTTTCTCTGCATGCATGCATCTTTGTTTCAGACAAATGCTTGATTGGAGGTGAGTGAGGAGCTGGCGGAATGGGAGGTCGTTGAGAACCCATATTTCGGAAGGGAACAAAAGAGGATTTGGAGCGTTGTTGGGCTGCCAGCTTGTCTTCTGCCAACTTAGCCAACCCCAGGGCTTCCATCATTGTGTTGGGACTGAACATTTTGAACTCAGAGCGAATTGCATCCTTTAGACCACTAATAAAACAACTCCGGTAGAAGTCATCAGGTAATCCTTCAGTGTGAATAGCTAGTTTCTCAAATTCAGTTTGATACTCTTTTACAGTGCCAATTTGGCGAAGTTTAGTGAGAGCTCCTATGAAGTCATCAAAAGCACTAGGACCAAATCGTTGCAAAAGGAGCTGGCAAAAATCAGGCCATTTTGGCTCTTCATGAGCCTGGATGTACCAACGATACCATTGAAGAGCTTCCCGTTCCAAATGAAAGGAGGAAAGTGGAACTTTGTTGACATCAAAAGTATTATGAATATTGAAATACTATTCTGCATGATAGATCCATCCAGTCGGATCAATACCATTGAAGCGAGGAAAATCTAGCTTCGGACCGTGAAAATTGCTGGAAGAAGAGAACCCATTGTCTGATGAAGACGCGGGCT
>LPNX010578705.1:107894-154789 GCA_001517045.1 Pseudotsuga menziesii | reverse complement strand
ATTTTTTCCTTTTTTTTTTTTTTTTTTTTCAAGAAGGGATCTGCAACGGCACGAAAGTGATCGAAAACAGTGGAATCTGCTACGGCGCATAAGTGATCGGCAACAAATGGATCTGCAACGGTGCGGAATTGACCGGCAACAGTTCTGGATAGAGGAAATCTGCGATTGAGCAACTGAAAATAGATATGGACCCCAGGTATGTGCGGCTTCCTGTCGGTTTAAGGGATTCACTCGGCCACCAATGCTATCTGGCGGCTTGCGTATTGGGGCAGTACCCCTCACTCCATGGTTCAGGTAAAACTGATAACCGCTTGGCCATAAACGACAGCTCTTGGTTTACCTCACGGGTGGGAACTAGTCAATCAGGTAGGGGTCGTTGCCCTTTTCGCTGGCAGGTCCTCTCAATGGGCCAGCTACTTCGAGGTTCCTGTGGTACTCCTCACAATGAGTTTTAGGGATTATTCCCAAGTACTTCCCACAGTTAAGCGGATAGGGATTATTCCCAGATCCGAACCTGCAACAGAAGTGAAAAAAATTTGGGCAGAAATTTCACTCAATGAGCCCAAGAAAGTGCTCTGATACCAGATGTGAGGACCCTGCAGCAAATAATTAATCAAATTACATGATATAGCAGCAAAAATCAAAATCACTTTTATATTAATCGTAGGCCACTTCGAGGGGGCAACCTCCTTTGAGCAAGCTCAATACAAAATAACTTCATGGTGCCTTCCTTGGCCTCAACACACACTTATATACTAAAAATAGGTGCCAATACTATGAATCAAAACCATGGGCCAATATAAACTATGGATCAAAACCATGCACCAATACTATGGGTCAAAACCATGGGCCAATATAAACTATGAATCAACAAATACTACAGGCGGCTTACAAAGCATATGCGCCCAACAACAATAACATAAACTATGGATCAACAATTACTATGGGACAACTTACAAAGCATATGCGTCCAACAACAATATACTAACACGGTGAAGAGAAGGATTGACATGGGTTCCTAACATTTAGAAATATGTCAGATAACCGACGACACGCCGCCAACGCTTAAAAAAAAATCATAGTGTCGTACATGCGACAGGGAAGTGTCGAAAATCCGACAATACGGCCGTCGAATTTTTGGTCGAAATGTAGTAGTGATACTACATTACAGATTTTGGATCATTGTAAAGAAAGAAAGATGAAGCTGTGGGAGATTTTTCTAAAAGGTTAAATAAAATGTACAGTAGAATACTAGCTGAAATAAAACCCTCTGAGACATCAGCGAAGTTAACTTATGCAAACTCTTTTGATCACGGGTTTTCTTTATTGTTGAGAGATAGAAAGTTTGTATCACTTCTAAATATGCAAGATGCAGCATTGGAAGTGGAGTCTAATATATTGGCTTCAAACAAACTCAAAGAGGAAAAAAAGTATCAAATTGTAGATAAAAAAGGTAAAAAAGAAATTATTCCATCCAATTCTACAGGAAGAGATTCAGACAGTAAAATGGATGAAATGAATAAAATCATTAAAAATTTATCTGTTAAGATTGATAGGTTGGAGTTGGGAAATGAAAATTAGAACAAGCCTATACCTGAAGGAGAAAGAAATCAAAACCAATTCAGAAGACCTTTTGTCCCTAGGTTTTTTCCAATAGAAAGAAGAAATAATGATATTCAGAGGGAGAGGAGAGAAAATGAAGAGCAAAGAATTCAACCTCCATTTCAAAATAATCATGTGAGAGATGATGAATCATATGAGATAGATGAAGGGGAGTTAGATGATTTGGAAGAACAAGAACATAAAATTAGTCAATTTGATGATGATTCTTCTTCTCATTTTTTGACTAAAGCTGATTATCATCATGCTACAGTATTGGATCATTATGAAGAAAATGATTATCAAATGTCCATGCCTGAAATTTGTCAGGAGATTCCTCATAAATCATATGGTCTTAGATTAGGGGTAAAACATGCAACGCAGGCTAAGAACATTGTGAAAACTACTCCTCCTAAACAAAATATGCCTTTAAATCACAAAACAAATTGTAAAAGAGAAAAGAGATGAAGTGGTAGTTTTGGAGGAAGTCAATAAGGCTGTAGGAGGGTTTAATTTGGAGCATGAGATTAATAAGGTTAAGATTACTGTTCCTTTAATAGAGTTGATAAAAAACAAAGCTTACAGGGAAGCAGCTTTTAAAACTTTTAAAAATGCAGTGAATTATATCCCATCTGATGAAATCAATTTGCAAGATGAAAAACCTACCATCACTATGGGTTCTAAAAAATTTGATCAACCTGATGATAATTAAGAATATCCTCCTCCTTTTTTGTGACTCTTTCAGTGCATGAGAAATTAGTACACATTTGTCTTCTTGATTCAGGAGCTTCACATAACCTCGTGCCAAAAGCAGTCATGGAAGCTTTAGGGATGAGTGTTACTAAACCATATCATGATTTGTATGCATTTGACTCTAGGGCAGCGAAGTGTATTGGGGTTATTAAAGATCTTTTGGTGAATTTGACTCAAATACCTATGAAGAGTGTATTGATGGACATAGTTGTAGTAGATATTTCTCCTAAATTCAGTATGCTATTGTCTAGATCTTGGGCAAAGAGAGTGGGAGGAACTCTGCAAATGGACCTTTCATATGCTACAATTCCAGTGTTTGGAGGAGAATTCAGAAGACTTTACAGAGAAGTATAGATGGCATACTTGGTAAGTGATAGTAAAAACCCTAATAATCATCGAGTTTATTCAATTGATGAAAACCTTGGTTCTTGTATGTTGCAATTAAGTGATGAGGTTGAAGGATTTTTACAAGTTCATAAAGATATTCCAGTTTATACAAAGAAAGAAAAACTAGATGGTTTATGGTAGATGTATTTTGATGGTTTGTCAAGTAAGGAGGGAGCAAGAGCATGAGTGTTACTTATTTCAGCTAGAGGTGAGGTCATTTCTCTTATGTACAAGTTGGAATTTAAAACAACCAATAATATTGTTGAGTATGCGGCTTTGATTCTTGGATTAAGAGTAGTGAAATATTTGGGTATTCAAGAGCTTGCTGTGTTTGGAGACTCTGAATTAGTAATCCATCAAGTAAAGAATGTTTACCATGTAAAGCAACATTTGTTGAAAGTTTATAGAAATGAGGCTTGGAATTTAATAGAAAATTTCTTTATAGCTTTCAATATAACTTTTGTTCCAAGAGAGTATAATGAAAGTTCCAAAAGTGATTCTCTAGCCTTAGCATCAGCTTACTTTAAGGTTCCAAAAGTGACACATTTGAAATATCCAATTGATGTGAGATACAGGCCATTTGTTCCAAATGACATTAAACACTGGAAAGTTTTTCATGGTGATCAGGAGATAAAAGAATTTATGGAATTAATAGGTGAATTTTCAAATGATTTAGTTGATCAAGAATAGGATTTTGAATTAATGGAAAATGAACCTTGTATAAATGATTCAATAGCTGATCACAAGATTGTTGAATTAAAAGGAAATTTCATTCCTAAGGGGCTTGTTCCACTTGAGAGGTTGTTTTCAAAACATGATA
Source organism: Pseudotsuga menziesii (assembly GCA_001517045.1). Lineage (NCBI taxonomy): Eukaryota > Viridiplantae > Streptophyta > Pinopsida > Pinales > Pinaceae > Pseudotsuga > Pseudotsuga menziesii. The sequence continues at coordinate 151,230 of LPNX010578705.1, read as the reverse complement.
CGTTGTTGAAACCCACCTTGCAGACCATTGAAGAGAATATTATAGATTATAATATTGGTTCTGAAGCTGAACCCAAAATGATAAGAATGTCAAAATCACTGTCAGAAGAAGAAAAGAAATAGTATATTAGTTTGTTGAAAGAATTTGTGGACATTTTTGCTTGGTCATATCAGGATTTAGGAACTTATGACACTAGCATAATTCAACATAAAATTCCTTTAAAACCAAATACTAAGCACTTTAAACAGAAACTTAGAAGGCTTAATCCAGCATTACTGCTAGTAATTGAAAAGGAGGTAAAAAAATTATTGGATGCAAAAATTATTGTACCTCTAAGATATTCATCATGGATTGCAAACTTTGTGCTTGTATGTAAGAAAAATGGAGAAATAAGGCTTTGTGTTGACTTCCACAATTTGAACAGATCTTGTTTGAAAGACAATTATTCATTACCAAAAATTGATCAGATTTTGCAGAGAGTTGTAGGGTCTCATAGAATTTCAATGATTGATGGTTTTTTTGGTTATAACCAGATTGCAGTACATCCTGAAGATAGAGAAAAAACAACATTCACAACTCCATGGGGGACTTTTATGTATGAAAAAATGCCTTTTGGGGTTATGAATGCAGGTGCCACATTTCAGAGGGCTATGGACATAGCATTTTTGGGGGGAATGAAAAATTAGTAGTAATATACCAAGATGATATTACAGTGTTCTCCAAGTCTGATCAAGATCATTTGAAGCATTTAAGATAGGTTTTCACTAAGTGCAGAAAATTCGGTTTGTCATTAAACCCAAAGAAGTCTCATTTTGCTATGACAGAAGGTAAGTTGTTAGGGCACATAGTTTCTCCTGAAGAAATCAAAATAGATCTAGAGCAAGTAAAATGCATTTTAAAATTACTATTCCTAGAAATAAAAAGGATATTCAATCTTTCATTGGGAATTTTTTTTTTTTTAAGATGGCTCATTCCTAATTTCATAGAAATTATAAAACATATCACTAAGATGGTCAACAAGGATAGGGAGGTTAAATGGTCAGATCAAGCTAGATAGTCATTTGAATCAATAAAGAATGCATTGATAGAAGCACCAGTATTGATAGTTCTAGATTATAATAAGTATTTTGTAATTTTTTCATTCGCATCTGAAGATACCATAGCTGCTGTGTTATTGCAGAAGAATTTAGACGGCTTGGAACAACCAATTTCTTTTTTCAGTAAAACATTAAGAGATTTAGAGCTTAAATATAATACAATGGAAAAGAAACCATATGCATTAGTTAAAGCTCTCAAATTTTTCATAATATATGTTTTACATTCCATAATTTTGGCATATGTTACATGTTCAACAGTCAAGGAGATTTTAGTACAACCTGACGGTGAGGGAAAAAGAGGTAGATGGATATCAAAGGTTATGGAATATGACGTGTATATTAAACCAAAAAAATTGGTGAAAGGCCAGGGCCTAGCCAAGCTTCTAACATAATGAAATTATCGGGTATTAAATATTCATTTGATGGTAGAAAATTCAGAACAAGATATGGCAATAGAATACAGTAAGCAACATATTTATAGCAGGTATTGTGATTATTCTTGGTATAAAGAAATTGCATATTGCCTTTTATATTTACAATGCCCTCCATAATTGAATAGAAACGAATGTAGATCGTTAAAACTTAGAGCAATGAAATACGTTTTAATGGATCAAGTCTTGTACTGGAAAGATCCTAGAGGAATATTGTTGAAATGTTTGGAAAAATCAAAAGTTGATGCTGTTACTACTGAATTGCATAGTGGAGTATGCAGTGGGCACCAGTACTGGAAAGCAACTGCATTCAAAATCCTAAGAGCAGGATATTATTGGCCTACTCTTTTGTCAGATGTATATCATTAGGTCAGAGCATGTGTGGAGTGTCAAAATTTTGCAGGTAAGCATAAAATTCAGTCATTACCCTTGAAACCTATAGCAATAAATTTTCCATTTCAGCAATAGGGTTTAGATTTCATAGGAGAAATTCATCCTCCTTCTAGTGGTCAGCACAAATGGATTTTAACTGCCATTGCTTTTTTCACTAAGTGGGTGGAGGAAATCCCCATAAGGAGAGCAACTGAACAAGTCATAATTATTTTCCTTCAGCAAAATATTCTTAGCAGATTTGGATGCCCTAGGAAATTAATTGCTCATAATGCTCTTGCTTTTAAGTCAAAGAAGATGGTGAATTTTTGTGAATAAAATAATATTAGTTTGAAACAGTCCACACCTTATTACCCACAGTGTAATGGATTAGCAGAGTCTAGTAATAAAAATGTTCAAATATTATTTGAAAATAAAAGGGGTTGGGATACTAAATTAAAATTTGCTCTGTGGGATGATATAGTAACTATAAAGAAGTCAATTGGGACATCCCCTTTTCAGTTGGTATATGGAGTTGATGATTTGTTTCCTGTTCAATTAGCTTCCCCAATAATCAAATTCTTCTAGGAAATAAAAGAAGAGCTTGATGATATAAGAAGAAGAATGTTTCAGATAATCCAATTGCAACAAGAAAGAGAAACTATTGAAAATACATCTAAGATGCATTGGAAAAAGGTGAAAGAAAGTTTTGATAAGAAAGTTAAAAATGATGTTTTTGCAGTGGGTAATCTTGTTCTCAAGTGGGATGCACGAAAGGACGAAAAAGGTAAGCATGGAAAGTTCAATAATTTGTGGGTAGGGCCTTTTACAATGATCAAGATTCTAGGAAATAATACTTTTGTTTTACAGAATTTGAGTGGTGAGGATATTGCAGGTCTAGTGAATGGATGTTTTATAAAGTATTTCCACACATATTGAGTGGAAAAAGGTCATTGTACATATTCATTGTATATATCATTTTAGTTTCATGACTAAGACTTTAGCCCAATAAGACATAAGTTATGACTGTAGTAGATTTCAGAAGGCACAAGTCAAGATGTTCTTAAAGCCTCACAGGGAGAGCTTTATCCCCAGCCAGAGCTAGATGTTATCTCTATTTTTTCTTTTATATTTATCTTAGAGATTTCATTTTATTTTTCTTAGTGTTTTCATTTGATGGTCATAATCTTTGTTTTACCATACATTTTTATTGTGGAATTTTTTCCCTAATCTTTACCCTAGTTTTCTATTATGATTTTTTATTATGTTTTCTTTTAAACCACAATAAGGGCTCAAATCATTTATCTATCAAAGGTTATGGATTCGTATTGAAGAAAAGCATATCATGAAGTAAAGTACATATATAAATTTGGTTATAAACTGGCAGTATATTTAAAAAATAAAAAATTGAAGCTTTGCTAGTTGCTAGTTTGATGGGATTCACGATATGAGTTTTTGGTTATTATAATGATGGAGTGAAGGTACAGGCCAAGGTTTGTACACAAGTGGCAATAGTTTCATTAAACATGTATTAAAATCCATACTTCATCATAATGACATGGGTTTGTGCAGTACTATGTCCATACACATAGGGTTTCTAAATTGAAGCCCATATTCATTGTAGCCATGTGTTTTGGAGTAAGGGTTTTGTTTTGAGCACAGGAATGTATTCTAGGTTCACGCAAGATGACTAAAAACAAGAGACCTAGAGGATTTTTGTGCATAATTGAACCTGATAATTTATAGTGGGTTCATGAATTCCCTAGATCAGCGAAGATGATGCATGATGCTGGCTGGTTTCCATTTTGTGAAAGGTTGCAGGGTCACAACGAACATGTAACTAGGGAATTCATAAAAAAATACAATGATGAAGTTGTTTGGTTTGAGAACTTGCAGATAATAGTGAATGAAGAAACTATAGCAGAGGCTATTGGTGTATCTTTTGAAGGAGAAAGGTGGTTCAAACAATAATCATTTGAGGTTGATTACAACAGTTTTCTGTTTCCAGGGTTTGAAAAACTTGATTGGAAGAATGGTATACATGTTATGAAGCTGAAACATATGTGGAAAACACCGTTGGAGATGATTCAACATTATGTAACTTGTGAGGGCTGTTACGATAGAGTCTTGAGGTGTCATTTACTCTTTTTGATGCATCTCAATGGAGAAAAGAAAATGAACTTGCCCTATTATCTGTTGAAAAGAATCCAAAAAAATGATTGCAAGGGTTTGCAGTCATCAAGAACATACAGTGCGTTCCCTTTTTCATCAGGGGCTAATCAAATTGTTAATTGTATTTCATTTGAAGAAAAAGGGGAAAACGTGGAAGGAATTTCTTTTTGAATCTGGGTTTGATGCAAAGATGGAAACCTTAAATGTAGATAATCAAACAGAGCAAGATGAAACCCTGGATAATGATAGTCAAATAGAGCAAGATGAAACCCTAAATAATTATAATCAAATAGAGCAAGAGCAAACCCTAAATGTAGATAATGATGGGTTAGTAGAAAAAGGGTCACTTGTGAACAATGAATTATCAGAAACATGTGCTATTAATCTAGTTAAAGATTTAAAAGGTAAGTCTCTGGATTCGAGTGTAAGACCTAGAACTCGACTAAGAAGAAAACTTGAAATTGAAGCTGGCCCAAATTTTATAGAAGGAAGTGAATTGGTTGTTATAGAGAAATCAATAAGCAATGATAAGGTTCAACTAATAAATGAAGAGTAGGTTTCTGAAGGTGAAGTTTTTGTGGAATTACAAGGAAGGGCTGAATATATTCCAGAAATATTTTGCACATGAAAGCAAAATTTTGATAAAGGGGAAAGAGATACAGGTCTAGAATTTGCAAAGAAAAAAGATAGCATGGTGGATAACGATGAATGCAATCTTATTCCAGAATTGACCCAGATAAGGAAATTCATGATATCTTATAAAAAACAAAATGAGTACTTGCATGAGCTGAATGAAAATTTAATGCTTTCAAATAAGAGATTGCGAGAGGATTTAGAAGAAAAGGAGGTTGATTATTAGAAGTTGGTTTATATTTCCAAAGACATATTGAAGAAGAAAAGGGATTTACAGGAGTAGTATGAGAAAGTCTTGGATCAAAATAGAAATTTACAGAGCAAGGAGTTGAACTAGGATGCTGAATACACCAGGTTACAAAAGAGATCACAGTTCCTTCATGATATGACCTTATTACCTAAAGTTTCTAAGAGTATTTGATAAGATATCATGATTAGTATCGAGTCAGTAGAATTGACAGATAGTATATAAGGTTGTTGTGCTTTCTGTCCACATGGAAGTCTAAGTATTTGTGTAAATTTTAAATGAAGTCCTACTTTAAACAAATTTACTATTTTTGGTTATTCGAGATCCAGAATTTAAGGATCTAGAAAAATTTTTAATTTTTGAAATTAGTTGTATATATTGGAGATCCGAGACAGAAGAAAGGGTTGGAATCATTGATGGGAATCTAGTTTTGAATATGAACTGTAAGACATAAATACTCTTTGCATATTTAATACATAACTTACTTTGATATGATTATGATCATGAGCTTGTTTTGTTTTCCTTCATGAATTGTATTTTTATTATGATTTTATCCTGTGTATGGTCATCGTAAAATCCATTGCAAGATTCTTATGATAAAGTGTAGTTACCATTCAATACTTAATTACAGAAACAAGTTCATTTTGTAAATTCATGCTCGTAATCCATTCTGTTATTGAATTTTGTATCTTACTTTATGTCATGCAGTTCTGTGATGGTTATTTGATTTCTGAGTACCTTTTGATTACATACCAGCTCTGTTTTATTTTGATTTCATTATATTGAATTATTTTTAATATTTCTCTGAGATTGAACCCTAGTAGTCTAGGTTCAACTTTAGGGATTACAGGTGGCTCGAGCATTAGGATTGTGCCTAGAGTGCTTAAGGACTCCCTTAGGAATTCGAGGCAGAACTTCAGGTTTATCTGTAGGATTTTCAATTCACAAAGGAATATTAGGTGGAGTAGGTTCTTTCACAATTTCTACTTGTGAAGAACCATAATCTTTCACACACATCACAACACTAATAGCTTTCACCATGCTGATGCAACCGTGGCCACTAGTAGCCTCTGGCAGGATTTGAGTTCCACTAGACACGTAACTAGGATCAATGGTCCTCGAGTTCATATTTTGATTATTTTGTAAAGGATTTGTAAACACAGCTGGGCCCTGCATGATGAACTTCAAGGAATCTTCCATACGAGGGAATAAGTGAGCGAGGTGGTCATCCCCACACAAATTGCAAGGAAATTTTACCTTTCGCTTAGGCTTCTTGTCCCCCCAACATTATTATAGTTATTGTTCTTTTCATTAGTATCATTATCATTTTTAGTCCCACCCTTACAATTACTTATTCCTTTCTTTTTATTCATTCCAGGTTGTTGGTTACCTTTCGGGTTCGACAATTGCACGAAAAGTACATTCGCTGACCGTAACTTGCCCCAACGTGTTAGGATTAAAAACGAGCATCATTAAATATAAAAATATGCGAGAAAATAAACATTGCAAGAAACAATACAAGATGACACACAATATACCCTAGAAACCCCATGCGGGGAAAACTAGCACCAATGAATATCTTCATTACATGGCCAAAACCGGCCATCCAGGCCAAGTGAGCTAGTCACCGATCACCTCCAGGCCTATATACAATGGAGCCTCCTCAAGCCTTATAAAGGCTTAATCACATGCAATACCATGGGACAATACCATGGGCTACAACAAACCATGTGCCCAAACCATGTGCAAAACGTAAACCAACTTTGACTCAATCCCGAGTCAAGGTTAACCCTAACAATCCCCCCTTTAAACTTGACTTGGAGTAATCACCAACTCCCCTCAAGTATTTACCAAGGAATCTTACATACACCCCCCTATCACCTAGGTCTATCTCCTGAATTTACCGGCGAGTTACCAGGGGTATGCATGCCTTACCAGGTCTTACAACCATATGCCCATTTACATGCAAACTGATCCATTACACATTTTTTTTTCATGTGCCTTCATGGTGACTACACCATCACCATCCATTGCTTCATCCTCTCGCTTTTCCATGCTCGCTTCCTTGCTCATCTTTTGCCATGCTCCCTTTGTACCTACATCCAAACTCTGTCATTGATGTCCATATAAAGAAAAATCCATCTACCGGATTACATGGCTCATCAGCCGCTGTAACCGCCAGTTCTCTAGGAATTCTCTTCACATACATGGCTCATCAATCTTGGTCCCAAAACTGAGATAAAACTATCTCACATTTCTCTCGCAATCGAAGACTTAACCTCTCCGATCCACATCAAGCTAGGCTATGAGTACACCTTCCACCCTCGTACCTACCTAGTGATTCATTCCACACTTGATGCAACATCCCTTCTTTGCGCATAAGAGGGATACCTTGTGCTTTTAGCATCCAAACAAACCCAAACTTGCCTACGGCTAAGTTTCACATGGACCAAAAAATTACTGCTAGGGTGTCGAGTACCACCGAACATGCACCCCACAGTTTGATTCAACATAGAAACACTAAGGAGCATAACCAAGCCAAACCATGGCTCTGATACCAGTTGTTAGGTTAAAATGAGCAATAAAATATAAGAATGAGCGAGAAAATAAACATTGCAAGCAACAATACAAGATGACACACAATATACCCTGGAAACTCCATGTGAGAAAAACTAGCACCAATGAAGATCTTCATTACATGGCCAAAACCGGCCATCCAGGCCAAGCGAGCTAGTCACCGCTCACCTCTAGGCCTATATACAATGGAGCCTCCTCAAGCCTTATGAAGGCTTAATCATATGCAATACCACGGGACAATACCATGGGCTACAACAAACCATGTGCCCAAACCATGTGCAAAACCTAAACCAGCTTTGACTCAATCCCGAGTCAAGGTTAACCCTAACGCAACGCAGACTGATTAAATGATAACTGGCTCACTTGTTTCATAACCAAATGCGAAGGTTTGGTACTTGTAGAGCCAACAATACCATTCCCATGTGGCCCAGGTTTGAACTTAGGGTCGAAATTGGAGCATGGAGCATTAGGTATGATCTCATAAAGGAGCCTAAAATGAGCATAAATCAAGTCTAACTGCTGGGTCCTAAGAATAGCTTGGTCCTCATTTTGAACTCTGGATGTGGAAACATCCTTCGTGATATAAGGTAAGAATGAATTGAGGAACCACTCTAGAATATACTTTGGTGATATAAAGGATTTAATCATCCTCTTCCATCTACACCACTCTTGAATATGATATGAAATGTGGGTGGCTTTGTTTTGTTGAAATGTCAACAAGAGGTCGGTATCGGTGTCGTAACGCACGATTAGCTGGAAGTGGTTAATAAAAGTCATCACAAGGTCATTAAACGAATAATATGTCCCCCCAGGTAGCTCTATATACCATTTCGTGGAAGGGCCCTATGAGGGTCTGTTGAAGTAGTCTCAAACGGATAGAATCATCGTTCAATGAATTAGAAGAGCACCAAAGATGGAATGTCATAACGTGCTCATTGGGATCTTCACTAGACTTACCTTCAAATTTAGGAATGTCTGAAGGAATTTTGGTAGGAACTTCCGACCATTCCAGGTCATGAGATATAGGATTGTTTGTCAATCTCAAGAAATTAGGCAGATTCAAAGTCGCAAGGAAAGGGAGTCTAGGTTAAGTTGGTTGGTTCCATGCTCCCTGATAGGACTAATTCGCATAAGGTTGATTTCTATATACACCATGGCCTTGGCCAATGGGATAATAGCCTCCTCCCATTTAAGCCATATAGGGTTGCATTTTGTAGTTTGGATTACCTTCAAACTGGGATGCTACAAAGCCATAATTAGGTGACTGATACATGGGTTGATACTCGGACCCATAAGTTGTGTAGGTTTGTCTATAGAATGGTTTGTAAGAAGGTCCATAAGAGCTTCTGTAAATTGGACCATGAGATGGTCCATGGGAAGATACATGTCCTGCTGATACATAAGGAGGCACATGGCCTTGTGACACTAGGAGTCAAACCTCAGCCATAAGGCCCTCTAGGGTTAGGAAGAGGATGCATGGTCAAAAAATCATTTGCAAGGATGGGTATTGAAGACGATGGAATATGTGAAGGAATATAACCCTAATATTCACATGTCTAGGTTCTAGTCCCTGAATAGAAACACTAGTGGTATGCCTAGGATGTGTGTGTGAAGGAACATTCACCATAGGGATGGAAGGCTTAATGTGACTAGTTTTTCCAAACCTCTCCGCATGGAAAGTAATGGAGGTGCCCCCAGGTGCGGTACCAAGGTTAATATCCGACTTAACACGTGGTGCCGGGCCAGTCTTGGGAACATTAGGCATGCCATACCTAATATTGCTAGTGCTTGTGGATTTGTGGTGAGTCTTATCGCCTGGAAGCCAGTATTAACGACGCGTGTGCATGTGGTCTATGTAGTGTGAAAAATATTCATGTGAAGGCAATGGAGAAATTTAGACGGTGCATGGATCGAACTATATAGTCAACTGCATGAAAATATTATACAATGATTTTTATAATGATCCACAAATCAAGACATGTAAAAACTATGTGATCAATCATTTATAAAGTCCATCAATCACATTTAATGTATCGATCATGAGGTTGTTTGGTGATGGATATTATCGAACCACAAACGTTGACATTTCGAAATATAGTAATCATATGGTTCAGTACTAATATAACCTATTTATATTTGTTTCATAGAACAAGGACCCTTATCTCTTAAAACATTTTATTATCCGACCTGTTGCAACAATCATCTACCAATGTCGTTATTATAGTATGATCATTATGGTTTCTATGTTATCCACATTGACTTATAATAATTATTTGGTTAATGTAAAGACCAAGTTAAATATCTAATTCTTAAAACAACAATTTAACAATATATTCTTATATGTATTAAGATCAACGCGGGGCTAAACTCCTCTAAACCCATATCTCTAATGGAGTTTATAAATAAATTATCTAGCACTTTAATGTCTAGGATTTATAAATTCTTTACAAGGTCAAAATTGTTAGACTTGTTTAGGAATTTCATTTAAATGACATAATTATATATTTATATAAACATAACGATCAATTGAAATAAACGATAAGAATGACAAGATGGTAAAAGATTATATTACATCTTACTTTTACTTAGTCTAATAGAGTTTAGCCTTTAATAAGTCTTTGGTTGTTCTCAAGATGACATTTTGCTGGTAACTACCATGTCTTATACCTAGTAGAAGGATTTCATGCTTCCACAATTTAGCTAATATTTAGTAAAGGATAAAGGCTGATGTTTTATAGAAACATTTAACTTAGAAACTATTGGTAGACAATAATTCTTAATATAAGGAAAGTATTATATAATAATAAGAACTAAAAGGGATCGAACCTACTCGAGCCTATAACCAATAGAACATCATAGTTTGACATAGACTTAAAAGTTATATACAATAGTGTTTACTTGGAAAAAAGACACTAACGTCTTTACATCCATCAACATTAATGTCAAACAGTTGCAAACTATAAGTGTCGCTACAGAAGTTAAATATCAAGCAACTTATTACACAGATAAGAGGGTGTGATAATATTTAATAACCCAAGGTACAATCAGTATAAGATGCAAGTTATGCTTAATAAAGTAGAAGTAAGCAAGCAGTCGAGATTACAAGTTTAAAATTATAGAAGGCATTTTTACTGTCGTTACATGCATTAAAGGAAAGAAAAACTCAATCATCTGAACTTCGCTTCTAAGGACAACTATAGAAAACAAACTGTTTTTACCTTACAGAGGTTGTTGAAAAATAGCATCTTATTTTACTAAGCTTATTAATTGCATTTAGAAATACTGCTGCGTACTTTATGAATTTTAAAGATGTTACTCGATCATTCATACCTATAAAAACCTGTAAGAACAAGTAAGCTTTCTATGTTAGCTTAAACGCTAAGTAAGCCCCAGAATCCAAAGACAGTTCCACCTACTTGTCATAAATAAAAATGCATCAGTAAACTGAAAGTTGAAATATTGCACAAAGTTAAAGCTAACCTTGTATTGAAAGTAGAATGCTAAGTTAGCATAATCGAGTTTATGTATAAACAAATATGGTAACTGTTTCTTTTATTGCTAATCGCTAGTTGTTAGTAAACCACAATCTTAGCATTTTATGTATTTCAAAATTTTAAATTTTTTGTGAAAATTTGGGGTTTTGACACGTGGTATCAGAGCACAAGGTTCAAACACTAGGCCTTGATGAAGGCCAACTAGCTTTTAGGAAATAGTAAACTGAATTATTATGTTGACGTATTTTTCTTTCTTTTAAATGTTATTCAATAGAGAATTGTTTTCTGAAAGTATAATAGACAGGTATGGAAAGGCTGGAAGAGTATGCAGAGGAGGAATATCCAGTTACTAAATCAGGAAATTTACCAAGAGATCCTATACCAGAGAATTTAACTACCAATTCCTCAGAACTGTTACAAACTATAAAAGACCTCAAATCAGAAATGTAGTATGTAAAGCAAGAAAATGAAAGCATTTTGAGGGCTCACGAAGAGCTGAATCAGATTCTAACTGAAAAGTTTCAAACTAAGGGAATGGGTAGAAGAATAGAATCAGAGGATACAAGTCATCAACGTAAATATAAAAATATGAAACATAGTAAGAATGAAAGTAGTTCATCTTCTGAGGTGTTTGGTGAACAACGAAATTACCATTCTACCAGTGACAGTAGTGATGATAATCAATACACTAAGAAGAGGAAATACAAACCTTATGAGGATATTTCTGAGGAATTCAAAAAGATAAAACCACCAAACTTCAATGGATAGACTAAGAAGGGGGAGGAAGCTGAATCCTGGTTATCCGGGCTGAAGAAGTACTTCCAAATATATAACTATTCTAACCAGTTAAAGGCTACAATGGCTATTTATAACCTCTCAAGAAAGGCTGACATTTGGTGGCAGGATTTGAAAAGAGTGAAGGGAATAAAAGAGAAAAATGTAAACTGGAGTACCTTCAAGAGGTATTTTAAAAAGAAATATCTGTCTGAGCAGTATTATGAAGAGAGGGAAAAATAATTTTATGAGCTGAAGTTAGGATCAATGACAATGAAAGATCTGAATAGCAAGTTCTTAAGTCTACTTAGGTATGTACCATACCTTGTAGATGAGAAACCAAAGGTACATTGATTCCTCAGCTGTCTACCTTATCATATTAAGGTTAGGATTGAATATGATAACCCAAAGAACTTCGAAGAAGCTATGAGAAAAGCTAACTTCTGTTTTGAGCAAAATCGGAAGAAGGAAAGTTTGGCCAACTGGGAGGCTAAGAAAAATAATAATCAGTATGAACAAAATAAGAAGGATTTTGTGCCCAACATAAATTCTAAGAACAATAAGGCTAGAAATTATCTAATAACAAGAACTTCCAAGGAAATAAGAACAATACACCCAACAATTAGAATAATTCTAAAGGTAAGGAATTTGCAAATAATCATGGAAATTTTACCAAGAACTTTGAGCGCAAAGAGCCTATCAAGTGCTGGGAGTGTAATGGCCCACACTATGCTTCAATTTGTCCAAATTGGAATAAGACTGTTAGAAACGTTCATACTATATAGGAGGAGATGACCATTGGGGAACTAGCAAGGAATGTGCCCAGAATCAACACAACCTTGCAGAATTGATAAGCATAATATTAGAATTCCATGGTGGAAGTAGAAGGTATGATAAAACAAACCCCTGTAACTATTTTGATTGATCTAGGAGCTAGTCTCAGTTATGTTGCACCTAAAATAGTATAAAAATGCAAGTTATCTGTTGAAAAATTTGAGAATTCTTGGTTGGTTTAGTTAGCCACTGGTGCTAAAATAAAGGTAACTTATTTTATAAAAGAATGTGCAGTAGTTATGGATCATTTTGAAACTGTTTTCAAGCTTAATGTATTGCCTCTTGGTTTTTATGATTTGCTGATTGGTATGGACTCACTAGAACAACATAGAGTAATTCTAAATTGTTATGATAAAACCTTCACATGTTTAAATAGTGACAAAAAATCGGTAAATGTAAAAGGAATTCCTAGAAAAACCACTATAAGGTAGATTTCTGCTTTGCAACTTAAAAGAGCTGTTAGAAAGGGATGTAAAGCTTATGTAGTAATAATAAATGATGGAGAAAGTCTAATCAAAACATATAAGCTAAAAGTAGAAGACATACCCATTAGAGGAATTTTGGGGTCTAAAATGGGCCTACTAAGGAAAATAATAAAATAATAGTTAAAATAATAAAATAATAGTTAAAATAATAAAATAATAGTTAAAATAATAAAATAATATTGATTAATTTTGGAGGAAGAAAGAAAAAAACTATTTTTTGTGTTCGTATTTTTGGCATATCTCCCTGTGTTTTTACTCAAATTTTGATCGGGAGAGCTCATTGGATGTGGAATTTGATTCCGCATCCAACGAGTACCCACACTGCATACTTTTGATGGACCCTGCTACCCCAAAAACAAGAAATACCTGAAAAAACGTGATGATGATGTCATCATCACGTTTTTTCAGGTATTTCTTGTTTTTGGGGTAGCAGGGTCCGTCAAAAGTATGCAGTGTGGGAAATACTTGGATGCGGAATCAAATTCCGCATCCAACGAGCTCTCCCGATCGAAATTTGAGTAAAAACACAATGAGATATGTCGAAAATACGAACAAAAAACGTAGTTTTTTTTAATGACAAATATGTCAATTCAACCATTATGGTTGACTTATTTTATTGAAATTCTATTGGTTCTTGAATTCCAACTCACAAAAACTTATTTTGGCATGTTTTCTTATAAGGCCCATTTTAGACCCCAAATTTCCTCTAATGAGTCTTAAAAGAATATATTGATGTATTCCCTAAAGAAATTCCGAGACTACCTCCGAAAAGGCAATTGGATTTTACCATTGAACTAGTATCGAGTGCAGTACCTAGTTCAAAGGCCCCTTATCGAATTAACATATTGAAAATTAATGAATTAAAGTCTCAATTAAAAGAACTAATTGATAAAAAGTATATTCAACCTAGTGTGTCTCCCCGGGGGGCACCTGTCATCTTCGTCAAGAAAAAGGATGGAACCATGCGACTTTGCATTGACTACCGTCAATTAAATAAGATGACCATAAAAAATTGATATCCTTTGCCCTCATAGATGATCTGTTTAATCAACTATGTGGAGCCATGGTGTTTTTGAAAATAGATTTAAGGTCTGTATATCATCAAGTAAGGATTAAAGATGAAGACATCTTTAATACAACTTTCAGAACTAGATATGGTCATTACGAATTTGTCGTAATACCATTCCATCTTACCAATGCCCCAGCTGTTTTCATGTGTTTGATGAACAGTGTTATGCATAAGTATTTAGGCAAGTTTGTGGTCATGTTTATCGACAACGTTCTAATTTATTCAAAAACTGAAGAAGAACACAAAGAACATCTAAAAATCATTTTGCAAGAGTTGCGAGATCATCAACGCTTCGCAAAGTTTAGTAAATGTGATTTCTTCAAGGATAAAATTCAGTACTTAGGTCATGTGGTGACCAAGGAAGGAATCTTAGTAGATCCTAAAAAGATAAGGGCAGTTGAAGATTGGCCAGTTCCTAAGGATGTGACAGATGTTCGATCTTTCATGGGCATTACCGGTTACTACTAGAGGTTCATTGAAGGTTTTTCAAGGATCGCAAATCCAATAAATTCCTTACAGAAGAAGGGAAAGAAGCTCGACTGGAATAAAAAATGTGAAGAAAGCTTTAAAAAATTAAAAAATTTATTAACCAACGCACCTATTTTAAGAATAGCTGATCCTAATAAAGAATTTGTAGTGTGCACTGACGCCTGTAATGATGGTTTAGGCAGTGTGCTGACTCAAGAAGAGCATGTTATTTCCTATGAGTCTAGAAAGTTAAAAGTTCATGAAAATAATTATGCAACATATGATCTAGAATTAGCAGCTGTTATACACGCCTTAATGATGTGGCGAAATCACCTAATTGGTAGAAAATTTGTTTTAATGACTGATAATAAAGGATTGAAGTATCTGTTAGATCAGCCTAATCTAAATGCCAGACAAGCTAGGTGGTTAGCTTTCTTAAGCGAGAATGATTTTGAAATTCAGCACATAAAAGGTAAAGAAAATAAATTTGCTGATGCATTGAGTAGGAATGCAAGGCTGAATTTTGCAGCAGCTATCAGCACTTATGCTACAGATTTGGATGAACAACTTAAAGAAGGAATAGAACAGGATGAAATTTACTAGAATTTGCAAGCAAAAAAATAAAGAAAATCCAACAGAAAACTTAAGTAAAGGTTACAATTTAAATTCCAAAGTTATTTTTCTTGTATAAATATAGAATATATGTACCTAACACACTTAAAGTTAAGCTGTTAATTCTGAATGAAATTCATAAAACCCCATACTTAAGTCATCCAGGTTATCAAAAGACTATAACTATGCTAATAAAAGAATATTTTTGGCCAAATATGAATACTGAAGTAGCAGAATATATTGCTAGGTGTTTTGAATGTCAGCAGGTAAAAACTGAACATCAACACCCAGCTGGTTTGCTTCAGCCATTACCCATTCCTAGCTGGAAATGGGAGATAATTAGTTTAGATTTTATTACTCGGCTGCCTAGAAATCAAAATCAAAATGATTCTATCATGCTGGTAGTTGATAAGTTAAGCAAAGCAGCTCACTTTATACCTGTTAAAACTATTTATAAAGCTGCAAATATATCTGATATTTTTCTAAAACAGATTTTCCGATTGCATGGAGTACCAAAAGTCATAATCTCAGATAGAGATTCTAAATTTATAGGAAAATTTTGGAAGTCTTTGTTATAATGGTTAAACACTAAATTAAATTTTAGTACTTCATTCCATCCTCAAATAGATGGACAAACGGAAAGGGTGAACCAAGTACTGGAAGATCTATTAAGAATGTATGTGAAATACCATCCAGGTAAATGGGAGAATTATTTACATCTGGTAGAATTTGCTTATAATAATAATTATCAGACATCAGCCAGATTTAGTCCTTTTGAAATTTTATATGGACAGAAATGTAATACTCCTATCTCTTGGAGTAATCCAGTGGATAGATTGGTATTAGGTCCTGAACTGTTAAAAGAAATGGAAGAAATTGTAAAACAAGTCCAGGGAAATATGAAAGTGGCACAAGATCGGTAGAAAAGTCAAGCAGACTTAAAAAGAACTCCAAAGGAGTTTCAGGTAGGTGAACATGTGTTTATCAAGGTAATGCCTAAAAAGAGCTCTCTAAGATTGGGGAGTTGTTCAAAAATGGCACCTCGTTACTGTGGTCCATTTGAAATTATGTCTAGGATTGGACAAGTATCTTATCAATTAGCATTACCACCCAATTTAAGAGTACGTAATGTTTTTCACGTTTCCGTATTAAATAAATATGTTCATGATGCTACACATGTTGTTAACTAGAATGATGTATAGGTGGAACAAGAAGGATATTTTCTGGTGGAACCGGACTGTATCCTCGAGCGGAGGGAGATCACACTTTGGAACTGCACCATTGGATAGGTGAAGGTGCAATGGAAGCACCTTAGTCCAGAGGACGCTACCTGGGAATTGGAAAGTAATATGCGAGATGCATATCTAATTCTGTTCTAGGGGAATTCTAAGGATGAAGAATAAATAACATCGAGGACAATGTTATATTCTAAGGGGGTGTGTATATCACATGCCCCAATTTTGCAAAAATAATATTATCATATTTGATTTATTTCAAAACAATATGTTAAATTTTATGCTAAGTTGTAATTGATGACTCAATAGAGTTAAGGATGTTGAATGTAATTTTGAATATTTCAATTATAAATAAATAAAAGTGGAGACAACAGCTTGGGAGAGCTATTAAAAGAGTGCTTACTGGTCAAGTTGGTGGAGGAGACTGGGTGGAGAGAAAATATACAAGTGGCAACATCCTCAAACACTTCCAATGTTGTAGGTGGAAACCTCCCTACATTTGGGGTCATGATCCTCCAAGAAAGTGGGATCAGAGAAAGTGGCTTAATTAATGACAACTGACCCAAAAGACCTAGGCAATCTTAATAAAAATTCCTATTGAAGAGAGTTGAGGCTTCTCATTCCAAGAGGGGGATCATTTAGGTGAATGTACTTCAAAGGATTTCAATGGAAAGGGAATTTGTGGAAGGTGTTTGAGGGGTTAACTCCAAAAAGAGATCTAGTGCAACTTTTCAGCTGAAGGATCGTACTGTTGAGTACAGAGTTATTACTATGTCATTGGACTCGTATTTTTTTTTCTTGCTCCACCAGTTCTCATCCAAAGAGACCAGGAACAGGCTTGGGGGTCCTGAGGAGACGTTGTTTGAGCGCTCCCTGGGAGCTGGTAGGGAGGAACAGCCTCCCAATGCTGTTGTTTTCCAGCTTAAACAGGTTCTACAGTCTTTTATTTTACTTTGTTAAAAGTTTATATGTGAGACTGTCTGATTAATGAATGGTTAAATGTTTAGTAGTAATATGATAGAGATTGTAATCTTTTAGTTATTTGAAATATTGAATCTGCAATTGATGAAAAATAATCCTAACCTATGTTTTTTCACATCTGGAGTGGACCAGACCGTACTCCAGCATAGGTAGTGTATTTAGATAGATGATGGATATGTTAGAAACCTGAAATGAACTGATGTATTATGCAGTAATATATTTCTGTATGTAGTTGTTATCAAAGAAGAAAAATATCCTGTTAGTTAAGTTTATTGTTTAAACCAGATTATTGTTGTGAGAATGATAGAAAAGAAATATTCATAATACTTTATAGATAGCAGGTTATTATAATTATAAGTTATTCAAGTAGTTAAGTATTTACTTTTACATAGTACTTCATTTTGTAAATTATATTATTAACCTGTAGAAGAGGCAGAAGAAATAACTTAGATAAACCACTTACTGTTTTTATTCTGCGAAGGAAAGAATAAAGTCCGATATACATAGTTTATTTACTGTTCATAGTAACTAACTATATCTACAAATGTTCATATTTCAAGTAGGGTATTACTAGCTTAATAAATTTTCATGAATAAATTAAATACAGAGATGAAGAACATCTGAATAAAGAACTTTAATAAACCTATATGTATTATATTTAATAAAACAACTAGATTACGGTGGTAAATAATATTTAATAAAATTTATTTATAAAATAACTATTTCTTTTTAACTTTTATAAACCAATTTACTTGCAAAAAAAAGTATAGGGTCGAAACCCTAATAACAACTACATTTGCAAATAACAATTATGTAAAATGATAATCCAATTATTTGGAGTAATTGTTATTAAACAACAAAACCATTGTATATTATTACAGTCCTTTGAGGATAGTGAAAATTTAACTAGGGTAATATAAAATACTATATATCTGTAATAATAATTAAATCCATTAATTATTAAACTAAAAACTTAAAGAATAAATCAAAGAAATTATTTTACACACAGGTCACCTACAGGTAACCTAACTCGAATATATGAGCTTGTAATTAAATAATTAAAGGCATGTTTGGATAATAGGTTAAGCTATTAACAATACCATTAATTCCAGATAGACATTATACAACAACACGATTTCTTTATATAGGCGAAGAAGTGTAAAAACCCTAAAATACAAAATTACCTTAAGAGCGTAAAATTTAATTGAGTTCGAGCTCAAAGAGAAAATTCCTATGCTTTAGAACTAAATAGTATATGGAATGTTAGGCCGTGAGAGTTATTAACATAACTTTGTACAAAAAAAACAAGTAAACAACATTTACAAGTCACGACTTGATCCAGAATACCTTGTTGGAAGGATGGGTTTAATCAAAACTAAACTAGAAATCTGAAGAGCAGTAGCCCAAGAAGGGTAACAACCATGTTGTAACCTATCAACTGGAAACTGTCCCTTAAATACTGTACAAGCAGGGAATGGCATTTGTTAAATAGGGCTTACCTGTAGCCATAGTGTCGGATCTTTCCTTAGAGTATCATTGCCATGAAACGAACGAACTGTCACCTGCAAGCATAAAACCTAAGTTATTTAAAATATATTTCAGAACTATAAAACGAAGTTAAAATCTAGTTTAAGAGTTCTAAGAGTTACTGTACCTGAAATTGAAGGTTAGGGAACCATGAAGGAACAACAACACCGACACCAGCGAAACAAAAAGTCAAGTATTCATTCTCCCAGCGACAGAGGAACCAGAGACTCTTATACAAACCACTAACAACAGTAGAAGAAAGAGGCATGGACAACAGCCAAGCAAGAACTAGACAGTGAAGCTGAAGCTGTCATCAACAATGCAAGGCATGGAAATGAGTTTCACAAACCCTACAACTAGGGCAGTGTCGTAAATGCAGAAAAAAAATTATATAAACTATCTCTGCAAGGGAAAGCCATGAAGGAAACAAACAAGGAGCCTATTTTAGGCCGTAAATGTTATGTCACGACTCTCCACAAACCTTGCAGAGATAAGATACACAGATCACATAAAGAGTTTTAAAACGGATATTATAGATGGAAATCAATTTATTCCAGCACTCGGAGCATAGTTAGTAACAGCAAGGTAGCATGGTCGCCATGAAAAGGGTTGCAGAGCGGCCCGAAGGCCCGATAACTACAGAGGGAAATGAAAAAGAAGTAGGGTTACAAGGATTTTATATTACTATTGCATGGACATGAGAATTCCACGTGCCAATGGAGAAATTTAGACGGTACAGGATCAAACTATATAGTCACCTGCATGCAAATATTATAGAATGATTTTTTATAATGATCCACAAATCAAGACATGTAAAAACTATGTATCAATCATTTATAAAGTCCATCAATCACATTTCACGTATCGATCATGAGGTTGTTTGGAGATTGATATTATCGAACCACAAACGTTGACATTTCGAAATATAGTAATCATATGGTTTGGTACTAATATAACTTGTCTATATTTGTTTCATAGAACAAGGACCCTTATCTCTTAAAACATTCTATTATCCGACTTGTTGCAACAATCATCTACCAATGTCCTTATTATAGTATGATCATTATGGTTTCTATGTTATCCACATTGACTTATAATAATTATTTGGTTAATGTAAAGACCAAGTTAAATATCTAATTCTTGGAACAACAATTTAACAATATATTCTTATATATATTAAGATCAACACGGGGCTAAACTGCTCTAAACCCATATCTCTAATGGAGTTTATAAATAAATTGTCTAGCACTTTAATGTCTAGGATTTATAAATTCTTTACAAGGTCAAAATTGTTAGACTTGTTTAGGAATTTCATTTAAATGACATAATTATATGTCTATGGGAATAATTATATATTTATATAAACATAATGATCAATTGAAATAAACGATAAGAATGACAAGATGGTAAAAGATTATATTACAGCTTACTTTTACTTATTCTAATAGAGTTTAGACTTTAATAAGTCTTTGGTTGTTCTCAAGATGACATTTTGCTGGTAACTACCATGTATTATACCTAGTAGAAGGATTTCATGCTTCCACAATTTAGCTAATATTTAGTAAAGGATAAAGGCTGATGTTTTATAGAAACATCTAACTTAGAAACTGTTGGTAGACAACAATTCTTAAGATAAGGAAAGTATTATACAATAATAAGAACTAAAAGGGATCGAACCTAGTCGAGTCTATAACCAATAGAAAATCCTAGTTCGACATAGACTTAAAAGTTATAGACAATAGTGTTTACTTGGAAAAAAGACCCTAACGTCTTTACATCCATCAACATTAATGTCAAATGGTTGCAAATTGTAAGTGTCGCTACATAAGTTAAATATCAAGCAACTTATTACACAGATAAGAGGGTGTGATAATATTTAATAACCCAAGGTACAATCAGTATAAGATGCAAGTTATGCTTAGTAAAGTAGAAGTAAGCAAGCAACTAAGATTACAAGTTTAAAATTATAGAAGGCATTTTTATTGTTGTTACGTGCATTAAAGGAAAGAAAAACTCAATCATCTGAACTTCGCTTATAAGGACAACTGTAGAAAACAAATAGTTTTTACCTTACAGAAGTTGTTGAAGAATAGAAGCTTATTTTACTAAGCTTATTACTTGAATTTAGAAATATTACTGCGTACTTTATGAATTTTAAAGATGTTACTTGATCATTCATACCTCTAAAAACCTATAAGAACAAGTAAGATTTCTGCGTTAGCTTAAATGCTAAGTAAGCCCCAGAATCCAAAGACAGTTCCACCTACTTATCATAAATAAAAATGCATCAATAAACTGAAAGAAGAAATATTGCACAAAGTTAAACCTAACCTTGTATTGAAAGTAGAATGCTGAGTTAGCATAATCGAGTTTATGTATAAACAAATCTGGTAACTGTTTCTTTTATTGCTAATCGTTAGTTGTTAGTAAACCGCAATCTTAGCATTTTATGTATTTCAAAATTTTAATTTTTTTGTGAATATTTGGGGTTTTGACAGGTGCAATAAAGTGCTCACCACCTATTTGAAGTTAACAATAGTTGAGCAGAGCTTGGAAACATTCCTTGGTTTTCTTATGTGTAAATTTTCTATGAAATGTTGTCAAATTTAAACATGCAACCGAGTATATGTAAAATTCAAATACGGAACATGGAAATTTATTTTCACTTACTAGTAACATGAGATATGTTATTATCTATTGTAAGAAGTAGTTGATCCAAAGAACAATATCTACTACTAAAAATTTAAATGGTTGCAATTTGTGACCTCAAGACTGACTAAAATGCAGTAAAATTGTGGCTCCTAAAACATGACTCTTTGTTGGGGCACATACTACAAAAGATAAATTGACTCTTTGTTGGAGCACATACTACAAAATATCATTTATTAAAACTTGCAAGGTTGTTAGTGATCTACACTGCAAGCTGTAAGCATTTTTTAAAATTGAAGTGACATATGAAGAAAGACGTGGGTTCTCTCAAAGACTTTGTGGAATTTTCTTGATTTCTTTAAAGAAATCTGATAAGCTTGAAGCAAATCCCCATATTAAATCAGCATCAAGAAAAATTCTAGGCATTGTTTAGGCATTTTGGGCTATTTTTAGGGTTAATCAGCCCTCAATCAACAACCATTTTGAATTTATGTGAAATTTCTATGGTTAAAAAAACCCAATCTATTAATCTGGGCACAATGTGGGAACTTCTGGCATATCTCAGCCTCCCAACTCCAAACATAAATGAGTCTCATATTTGGGTAGTCATGTGGGTGGAGAAGTGATAATAAAGAGAAAATAGGGTGATGTCCTATCAGCTGCAACCCTAGTCTCAGTCACATGTGCACAATTAGGCCTATTCTCAACCTTTTGACAGTGATAAAATATATATATGACATATAGACTTTAGATTAAAAGGGTAAAAGATCATCCATTATTTAGATTAAAAGGAAGGTTTTTAGGCAGGTTTGGTTGTATTTGTGTATAAACCATGGATTTAAACTTCAACAATAGCGTATGGAGGTTCCAAACAACAAATATTAACAATTTTGAGGTCATAGTAGCATCAAATCATCTCTTCTTGGAGGTTTAAGGACTCTAACTCTGAAAATAAACCTTGTTAAGAAATATGAGCATTTTTGAAGTTCATGGTAGTATCAAAATTGTGGAAACTTAGACATGTAACATCCTTAAAACAATCCTGCAGCAATGTATTAAAAATTAAAGACAAAGTTTGATCATAGTTTTCATAGATTATTTCATGTAGGATCTAGAATATTAAAATTGCAATGATTTATTGGTATTGGTATCTTGAAGTTTGAGTTTGTTTGTGGCAACCTATAGATAAACATAATATGACATAATAACATTATTTTCTAACAAATGACCACTAAGTTAAGTTAATGGGATCGAGTGGTGAGAAGTGAATACAAGAACAAAGAAAGGAATATTCACAGGAAACACTCTCTCTCATTGGGATGGGATGGGGATTTCCCACTGTAAATTGGTAAAAGAGATACTATTTAGGAAATGTACAGGGTTCAAGTCTCGTACCCCATGTTAAACTATTTTTATAATGCATCCAAAATGGATCTACTTAGTTACCATATTGATTTATGGATTCTCTAGAATGGAGAATATGGAATTTGAGACTTATAGGGTGCACTTTGGATAAAATCCTAAAGAAATACGTGAATTAACCAAAAGAGAAAATCCTCTAGTTCAAGGACAAAGAGGTTTAATTTTGGGGCTTATTACTTAAAGGAAAATTGTACTAGAATTCCTCATCACATTCTATGCAAATATATCTTCCCAATAGTGGAACGCTTGCCTTAAACAAAGTCCCTATATTCCATGGGTCTCTCAGAAAATAAATTTCCTTTTAACCTTTTCCTGCTATCATAATAAGAGGACTAAAGATAAAATTAACACATGGAACTATTGTTTCTACATTTTCTACCAAGTTGATGTCTTCTTTGTCGTTACTTTGAATGCTCATTTTTTTCATACCCATTAGGTAATGTCCATGGTATTATTATTTTTATGTTTTCTGGATGTTCATGGCATCTTTCCTACAATTTTGGGTGCTTGTTTCTACCTTCATTATGGAACAAGTAGATGAACTAGATATACTCCAAAATGTGAAGAGTGTGATACCATGGCTGGTTGTTTTGGTTTCCAATATTCCAACAATTCAAATGACTCCTTTCACTTTATCAAAGATGCTATGAGTTAATTAGTATCTAGATTTCCAGCTTGAAGGTAAAGGAGTCATGGGATTTCAGATGAGTACAGTTAGCAATAGCTCACTAAGGTAATATAACCCTTAGAATGGTTTTTAGGAAAATGTTCCTGCAGGCATGATTGCATTTATGGTATCTCTTTATCATACCTTTATAATAAATGTCAAAATGGGTTGTTCTTAAAGAACCCTTCTCACTAAGATCTCGAGGCTATGTCAACCCATGGCTACATGGATATTGACGATGGATATTCTCCCCAATATGATGGATTTGGTATACTGAGTATCCTTCTCCTTTCTTGTCAATCAGGAATTCATCAAAAAATGAATAGGAAACAAGTAGTCGGTAAGCTAGTAGCTTAAGCACAAAAGAATCATCCTTTCTATTATTTGGGAATCCAATCCACAAAAAACCGTATCCTAAATCTTACCAACAACAACAGTCAGTGTCAAGCTCCTCATACAGGTCACCTTTTCACATGTTCACTAAGAATATTTGAGGAGAAGGGTATCATTCCTTCTTTTCTCAATTGCAATGCTATGGTTGTAGTGAAAATACAAATTTAAAAATTCATATTAGAATCTAGAGAAACGTGGTCATTGAGGAGGAAAATAGTAAAATGAAGAAGTTAAGAAAATATAGGAGTAAATTGTTGGATGTGGAAGAATCCCACTTATGCAAGAAAGTCACACTACTTGGATTAAGGAAGGTGAAAATAACAAGTCTTTCTATAGATTCATTCATGTAAGAAATGCACAAAATACCATTTGTAAGATCCAAGACAAACAAGAGGTAGTTCACTTTTGTTATAAGGATATCACATATGACCAAGTCCCAGTAAAATAAAATGTTAGAGAGATTATGGAACCTATTTCAAACTTCAACAAACTCATCAGAGAAGAATGAAATGAAGCCCTCCTCCATCTAATAAGAGGAGGAGGAATTGAAAGAAGTATTGGAATATTTCCAGTGGGATAAAGTCCCTAGCACAAAGTGATGGACCATATAAATTTTAAGAGGTTCTAGGGAAGTATATTCCACTTGAAGTTATGGTGAAGAATATCCCATTGTTAGTTGAAGAATAGAGAATGTTAATGAAGATATATGGTCCTCTTATCTCAACTTATACCCTAAAATGTATAATCATGATCCTTTTTTTATTATAGTCTAATAACCTTCTATAGTAATAAAAATTCATACCCAAAAGACTAAATCCCATTCAGAATCAAGGGAAAACCAATATTTTTTTTTGATGTGACTGAAAAAAGACTTGCATTCCATAAAAAAAGAAGAAATTTCGTATCTATAATTAAATTAGTATTTTTTGAAACATTTAATATAGTATATTGGACCTTTTAAGAATGTTAATGTTTCACATAGGTTTCAATATTCATGTGATTAATTACACTAATGAATATTTCTCTGATGTGTCTTTTGCAAAGTTGATCCATGGAGAAACAATGGTGCCTTTTTTAGTTTTTGATGTAATTGCACCTACACAATTTAGAATTTTAGAGTGTAAATCTTAGCCAAGTACTATAGAATCTAGAATATATAGCGACAAAGAATTTAAAATGCAATTATCATCAATCCTTATTGAGAACGTGATCTACTAATCACGTTCTTCATTCATACAACTTTAGTCTCAACTCTAGACTGGAGAATGACAACCCAAAAATAAGGCCGTGTCCCCTCCATGCAGTTGTGTCCAAGGATAAAAGGAATATTGTAGGTCACACCTTCACCAAATTATCCTTGGTTTAATCTAAGAATTGTGACCTCCCTTTTTCAGATCAACACAAGAGGTATTTTGTTGATTTCTCTAATTAATGAATGTCTTCCCAAGATGTTAACAACTTCCACAAATCATGTACATCTTCTCAAGAGATCTCTCAACCCTCAGCAGTGGAGTGTTTATTTTGTAGGAATATCGCTTCCCTCCTTTATTTATCCCTGATTTTTGTCTAGTATCGAGCTTCCCTATCAATGAAGATCCAAAGAGTCGCTGCATTTGGATACAAATTCAAAATTGTCATAGTAACTTGAACTCTGCTCTAATGATCACACCTTCTTTATAAGATGGATTGTTGCCTCAAATCTCAGTATTTTCCCATGATTATGACAAGTATGTCTTCATGAATGCATCCCCATTTGTTTTATGGAGGCTTCTAGAATGGGATAGTGCTCCTCCTTAAGAAAAAATATTTCAATGACAGTCTACAATAATGGTAATTTTTCTAGATGCCAATAACTTGATTTTTTCCCTAGAAACTCAAAACAATGTTGATCTCTTCTTAACAATCAACAATTCCTTAGCAATTATGCACAATTGATAGATCTGGATGATCTATATAGGTGATTAGCTAGGGTGGATAGATTTCGACACCAAATCTAATTAGGTCAAGGAAATCCGTCCTAAACCCTAGGTACCTCACCGAGCTCTGCAAACCTGTCTCCAAAAGATGATTAATAACAATCATACCCTTTTGGTTCAACTAACCTTCTTATATATCTTTCATGGTTTGAATGTCACTTTTAGGGTTTGCATGCATGTCACTTTAAGGTTTTGCATGCATGTCACTTTTAGGGTTTTCATGCATGTCACTTTGAGGGTTTGCATGCATGTCAATTTTAGGAACATTACACCTTCGCTAATACTAGACTAATTCTCCCTTTGGCTCATGTTTGATCAGAGTTGGAACCTTGGGAGAAACAAAAAATTATTGTAGAGGAACACTTGATGTTGCAAAATTTGAAAGCAAGTTTTTGAGACAGAAGGTAAGATACTAAACAATAAGAATTCAAGGAATTATTTCAGTTTAAGAATCTATTCTTTAGGTTGATGGGGATGCTTACATAAATTTTCATTGCAATGCATTGAGAGGTTCAAATACAATAATAAAATATATTTTGAATAGTAAAGACACATTTCTATGAGACTACAATCCCATCCTAATCAATTTTATTTTATTCCATTAATCATTCTAATTTATTGTAGTATACTTTCAGGCTTCAGCATGATGATAGACAAAAGGATTATGACACAACACAAAGGATTTTTTTTTTTATCCTTTGATACCTAAAATTCATTTATGGAATAAGACCCACATTTCCTCTTTTAACATTCTTTAATTAATGAAAATACACAAGTTAAGTCTAATGATACTACTGGAATGACATAAAGGAAAGGCTATATATATACATTATAAAAGTACTTTCTTGGAATTCTTGGCCTACAAATACATTAGATCTATTTTTATAAATATTTGTGAAAATATTGGATTCTACAACTTACTAACTCATAAAAATCAAAAGTTTATTTTCCAAGTTATTCAATCATAGAAACAACTTGATAAATCAAACTAATTAAGTTAAGTTTATAGATACGATAGAACAAAGATAGAAATAATGTATGGTAATCATCATCATCAACTAAATGTGTGTGTGTGAACATGCATAAATACCCAATACACAGTTTAATCAAATAAACGAAAACATAATTATACCTTGATTTGTGGAGCTTCGTACTGTCTTCTTCTGCTTTACCTTTCAAAACATCATTAAAAATACTTCAAATTTTTTTCAGTTGCAATAATTTCATGTTAGGACCCATCAAAAAAATATTTGTCTGTTTATGAAAATAACAAAACCAATCTTAATAAATACAATACTATTACAATGTAAATTACAATACTATTCAACTATTCAAGTAAATTAATTGTTAATAATAGATCACCTGAGAAAACATGGAGAACCAAAAACACTATGTATATAAGGCCATCAATCACATCAAAACATCATTTCTTGCCTCTTAACTATGAGAATGTTTCTCACCGCTATCTGTAACAAGTTCCAATGGAGGAGTCAATTAGCAATAGTAAAATTTAAACACTACAATTATAGAAATAATTGTTTTTAATGTATTCTTCCTTACCATTCATTGATATCCTCTCTGTTTCGAGAATAATTTAATATTCTCTACTAAATAGGACCAACCACGTGAAGGTGGAAGCTCTTTTGGCCCCTCCCCCAGCCCTCACATCACTCTCAATTCCCTAAACCCAATTCATATACTTGCAAATAACAATTTACTACAAATTATTTCACTAAATCGTTGAAAGAAGCTTTCATTAGATCATTCATTAAATCATTCAATAAACCATTCATTAAATCATTCAATAAACCATTCAATCATTCAATAGATGAAGAAAACATTCATTAAATCATTCATAAAACCCTTCATTTAGTCAATAGCCGATAAAAAAATTCAGTAAACCATTCATTAAAGCATTCATTTAACCATTCATTCATGAAATAGAGGAAAAATCCATGTAAGTTTTTTATTATAAATAATAAGTATGCAAAATTTATTTAATCACTTCCTTTTTACTTTTCTTCTATTTACATATTTAGCTAGAAGCACATCTTCCAGAATCTTCTCATCGGTCTCCCTACTAGACTACTGACAAGGTTGAACTTGCAACGAGGGGCTATGAATTTTTGCTATAATGTCAAAATATTTCATTAATTTATTTTTATTTTTATAAATGCAAGTAATTCATTTAAAAAAACATTACAAAGGTGTTTTTCACCTTGCATGGTCACATCAACATGTTTATCATCATCCTATATAGGCTCAACCTATTCAGTGTTATCTGCATCTACGTGCTTTGCAGTTGAACTGGGGAGAATTAGAATTAATGTTCATCATCTCCAATTATGTATACAAAACAAAAGCATATTGATAAATTCATTACCAGGAATCCAAGCATCATCTTTGTATGGTTGGTGTACCCCCTCGACATTAACAGGATCATTACTTTCCTGCTTAAAAAGTAATAAACAATTTATGTTCATTTTTTATAACGAATAAATCGCATGAGAATTAATAATTTTTCATTAAAATATATAGCTTTTATAAACCTGCGCACTAGATGGATCAGCATAATATCGTGCAGTATGCCTAGACAAGCTTCTTCAGTGTTCAACGATGGCGTGAAAGCCATGTTTGAAGCCAAGATTCATGTCTTCCTCAGTGGGAAATTCTTTGAATCGATCAGGTTGCATATTTGCATGATGTCATTAATTTTACATTTTTTTCCAGAATAAACTGAAAATACTTTTCTATATATTATTTGGATGCAGTATTGGGTTTTCGATACTTACAATTCGAGCTACCAAATTCGAATAACCACTAGGCCAAGGCTTATGTTGACCAATTTTTTCCAGTCTTGCCTTGGTGGCCTTTGATGTGTCTGAAAACCTAATCAAGTGTTGAATTACGTTAGTCGATGTTCCAAATTCGATATAAAAATTAATAATAATAAGGCTTACCATTACATTATGGAATGCATTGCATACCTCCCTGTTCCTGGTGGTATTTTTCCTTCTTTTCTCAAACCCTTCTCTTTTCCATCTTCCGCTAGGGATTTCAACTCCCTTGATGGAATCATTGGAGGGTTCTCCTACTTAGGGTTCTTTTCTAGGTGAACCCTATATTGGTCTTGGACAATCTTCAGATGTTGTCTAGCCTTCTATAGGACCTTCAATGTGTCGAAGGTATATTTTTTGAACAGACCAACCAACCGATTAGTCAGGTCATCCTTTAAATATTTTGTCTGTCTATCCCACCTTGCGCGGATGGTGGGCCCAAAGATATCCAAGAACAAATCATTTAGATTTTTATAAAATACATCATTTCCTGCAAAATAATCATGTGATCAGTAGTCAACATTAAAAAAATTATCAGTATATTAGAAACAAATTATAAAAACTAAATTGAGCAATATATAATCACCTAGAATCTTCTCTATATTTATTGGAACGAGTTCATCATTCACCAAAAATTTTGTCACTATTGAACCAATGGTAGTGATACAAGAAGATCCAAGAAATGTTGCTTCAGCATCAGCATTAGTATCAAACCCTGCATCCACCCCTTCGTCTGTAGCATCTGTTGTGGGTTGGTGAGCATCGACTAAACCCTCTACTGGCATCATTGTTGTCGCATTGTGTGTTACCGACTGTTTAGTGGAAAAAAAGGGAGAAGTATGTGGTGTAAGTGGAGTGGTTTGGTCACTGGGACCAACAACGCCTTAACCACCAGTATTAAAATGTATAATTTCCTGTAAATACAAACCATTGTATTATATGTTCAATACCATATAAAGTTAAAAATTATAAAGTTCTAAATGAATTACATTATTATTCTAGAACTTACTTTCAATTGTGGAAATATCTAGATCAACAATTGAATCTTTCATTTGATCTCTTCTATTTGTGGAACTATCAATGCCAAAAGAATCAATTCCTCATTTTGTTTTTCCATGGTCTTTTGTAACACCTTCAATGGGTCTACAAATGTGCCAATTTCATTATATTTCAACAACTGGTAGACATCAAACTGTAAATACTGCTGAGTTGGTGTTTCATAAACTAAATCCCCTGTCTGCAACATAAATATATAAAACATTGCTTAGTCTTTAAAGTAATAGTTTGCACAAAAAAATATATTAACAAAACTTTTCTATCATTATAGATTCCTAGAATTACATCTAGGTTTTCCTGATGTCTAGACTAGTGTGCGGTCTTATCAATAGCTGGGGACTTTCCCTGATCATCCTCTTGCAAGAAAAGTATAGAAAATTACCATAATCAATGCAATATGTAAAAACTAAAAAATACATAACAAAAAAAAATTATGCTACATGTTTTATATGTGTACAATTTTTAAGTATTTAGAATTTGGAATTACATTTAGGTTTACAAGTTGTCGCAAGGCTCTAGTCGTCTAATCAACAGCTGGGGACTTTCCCTGATCATCAACTTAAGGAAAAAGTAGACAACATTATCATAATGAACGCAAACATACAAAAGAAAAAAAATACATAACAAAATAAATCATTATGCTACATGATATACATCTGTAAAATTTTAAAGTATTTAAAATGTAGAATTACATTCATGTTTACCCATTGCCTCGATATTATAGTCGTCTAAAAAATTTTCGGTTGTCTTCCTTGATCAACACTCTGCATGGAAAATAGATAAGATTATATAAACAAACCAAATATACTGATGAAAATACATAACAACATATATGTTTGTCCATCCTAAATTTTTACAGTGGCAATATCTATGTATACCTGCCACCTTGAGGTAGGTCTACTAACATCTACTGTGAGGGAGGTGCCCCTGAAAGAACCCTGCATCAAAAACATAGTAAAAATTACCTAACAAAACCAAAATACTAACTAAAAGAATTTTAAAACATAACATTTTGATGTATACATGTTTCCTCGCAGATGGTGTACTCCTGTCACCTTTTGCTGGGGTGATGAGCCACCCATCACCTCCCTTTGAAGTCAGCATAGAAAATTTAGTAGAAATTTATAATTATTTTCTAAAGTAAAATCCTAAAGATGTTAAAATAATTAATAAAAGGTTGGGTAAATTATTGGATGTACCACAACCATACTAACCGTGCTTGTATATACATGATTCAAATTTTAATTAATAAGCACTTCACCCCCAACAACTATTGATTTATTGGCACATACAAAGACACAGTTTCCTTCACACACCTTGAATATGCAGTTGGGTTGCTTAAGTGTAGACCCTGTTTGTGTACTATTTATAAACCTCGCAATATTCCCAGCTATGTTTTGCCTTCTGTCAATGTACAACATTGCTCCTTTATTTTGATCTTTGTCTTTTAGTTGTAAATAATTTGCTTACAACCCATATATATGCATACTTTGTGTATATTAGATCAGACACATCTAATCATTGTAGTTGTAAGAGGGTCAAACATACTCCATCAATTGTGTACATCTGTCATATCCAACCTTTATTCCATCCATGCAAAACAACCCAATCCATGTAATGACGATCGTGCAATTCTATATATCCTCTCATTCACACAAAAATCAGTGTTTACTTGAGGAATATCCCTAGGTACCCATTGTTTCACTAGGTGTTTGTACCTTAAGGGCACTTCAATGTCTCCTACTGTCTCATCAGCATAGGAACATGACCCCCCTCCTATGAGAAACAAATCCATGTTTTTATTGAATTTTCTTCTCATCTATTGACATCTAGTTGATCTAGCCCTTGTAGACCTACTAGATGTCTCACTTTCCTCTAGCCTTCCCAAAATCCCCTTGCCAGAGGAAGATAGGTCTGACAAATACCTGTTTGTTTCTACTTGCACCATGGTCGGAAACAAAATTAGCAAATAATAGTAAAATACTAGCAAAAAACTTGGAAATAATTATAATCATGACATAATGGTGATATCATTATTCTGAATAATATCAATAATTCTGTAGTATAACCATTCATCACATAGTCCTTAAAAACAATATATATAACAAGTCGTTCCATAGAAAATGCTTCAATCAATTTATCTCGAAATAAAACTATGTTTTTTACAATATTCTTAGGTGTACCTATTTTAATTTAGTTTGATTCCTCACCCAAAGATATTAAAGACCCAGTTTACGGATCTCAATATATGTGATAAAATATTCTGTAACTTTTTTTTCAGAAGAAAATGAGTTGTTCCTTGATATTCAATAGTGAATAAAAGTTAATTTTACATAGTCCTGACAATAAGTCAATCCATTAATGAGTGGAGATCATACGTATCAAAAAATTTCCCAAGGGGAGGGATGGAACCCACAATCCCAGGATGATTGAAGTAGAAATACCACATGAAGAACATAAGGATCCCAAACAACTTATCCAAGGAGGCATCGAGGGTGGAGAAAACACACCCATGATGGGATGAAAACAAAATCTATATCCCTAGCTAAAACAAGAAAAATGTTGGTGTATCCCATAGTAGAAAGAACCCAAAAATACTATGCCAAAGAAATCAAAAATGCTCTTAAATTAATTATATCATGCCTTCCTCAATTATTTTTCCTTCTAAAAGTTACGAGAAGGAGAGGAGGCCATCCTTCATATTCAACGCTTCCTTCGATAAACAGTCTGAACTCATATTGTTCTTTTGATAGACATGGATAAAGTAATATAGATGAATTGAAGATGCTGGTAGCATAGAACATATGTCGGATATCCAAAAAAATGCATTACTTTCTCCAACCTCTATAGATGATTTCACATTCTAAGAGCTTCTATCACTACATTGACCTGATCACACAACTTCTAGGTCACTTCTCCACTCTACATTGGCCCGATTATTCATTTTCTTGGCCACTCCTCCCTCCTTACTCTACACCCATAGGCTTACATATAACTTAGATAATATCCCAACTCATCGCAAAAAACTCCTAAACTAAGTGTTATAAAATTGTAACAAATGTTTAATGCTTTTACCATGCTTTTACGATGCTCAAGCATTGAAAGAAATGCATACCAATTGTTGATTTGATTTTGGGAAGTGGGTCTCATGTTTAATCTAGGTCTTGTAAAGTTGACAGCCATATGTTTATTTTTTATTTTGTGCAACAAGGACATAATTTAGAGCAATCATCATCATCATAGGTGTTCTCCTTGATGTGTGGTTATAACTCATTAATGTAAATTACAAATAATCATTATAGGAAAACTTGCTACAATCTTCATCATGAGATCATGAGCATGTACAATATCATCAGACCTTTAACATGCATGGCAAGTATTCCCACAAACCTCTTCCATCCAACATTGGATAGGGATTGTATAAAGTTTAAACATAATCAACATGAGGGTGCCAACATGAAACATTATTGACAATATCTTCAAGAGAGATATGTAGGCTCCTCCATCATCACAATATTCTCAACTTGACATGAACTAAAAATTTTAAACAAGGAAATGGAATTTTTCCTCAAGTTACATTGCTGGAAATGACTGATTTGTTCATCTTGGTGTTCAAAAGCATTTGCATAATGAAAAAACAAATATCTATGTGCCAAACTAGATGAAATTTCAAAACTTTGAGATGGTGAAGATGGTTGGGAAAATCAGCGACAAAAATTTGCTGTACTATCTCATTTCCAGCCTAAAAAAATGGCTCAAGAGCTGAGACTTTACCCACACATGCATCTAACAATATAGGGTTTCTTGGTTGGAATTATTTTGCAATGACATCAAAATGAAACTGCCTCAAGTTACATTGCTGGAAATGAATGATTTGTTTATCTTGTGGTTAACATCATTTCCATAATGCAAAAAAAAATATCTTTGTGAAAAACTAGATGAAATTTCCAAATATTGAGATGGTGAAGATGGCTGGGAAAATCATCGACATAAATTTGTTGTAATATCTCATTTCCATCCTAAAAAATGGCTCAAGAGATGATCCTTTACCCACACATGCATCTAAAAATATAGGGTTTCTTAGCTTGAATTATTTTGCAATGACATCAAAATGAAACTGACTCAATTTACATTGCTGGAAATGACTGATTTATTTATCTTGTTGTTCAACAACATTTCCATAATGCAAAAACAAATATCTCTGTGCAAAACTAGATTAAATTTCAAAATTTTGATATGGTGAAGAGGTCTGGGAAAATCAATGACAAAACATTGTTATACTCAAATAATTCCTATGCAATTCATAAGATGGAAAGGAAAGGTCACACCAGTCCATGGTTTTTCAATCCCTATATGGGTGGACTTACAAAAAGGATTATGTAAATACAACCCATGCTTGGATAGCACACCCACTGAGGAGCCTTGTCTCAACACGAGTACACCTTGGATAGAGAGCACATCAATAGGAGACCATATCTTGACAATAGATTTAGGTTGCTTGTGGATTTAGTCCACTTTACCATTGTTGGCCTCCCTCATCTATTATATATGAAGGGAGGAGAGAGTCTTTAGTTTTATTATTCATGTAGAATCAAGTTAGGGTTGATTGGATCAACTGTATCTTGAAGAAAAACTTAGGCTTGAATATGTATACTTGTCTTTATGCAAGGAAGGAAGGTGCTAAGGTTTGTGGCCTAGAAGATACTTGAAGGGTTGGGGTTTGTGAAAGATAAAACCTATAGGATACTTGAAGTGCTAGGGTTTGAGTCCATGTGAGAAGGACCTATGGTTTGTGGAAAAGAAACCGTAGGGGAGTCTTGGAGCACTTTTCTTGGAGAGTTTGTGTGATGCAAGCTTGGTGAAAGATCAAGAATGGACTGGTTGGTATTGATGCTAACTTGTTTTAAGGCTATTGGTGTGGCTAGATAGCTTGGTTGGATACATTGTTAGGCCTTTGTATTTATCATTAGTGTTTTCTATTGATGGTAGACACCCTAGGTGCTAGGGTTTGGATGCATTGGAGACTCTTAGCTTGTGCATAAGCTTGAAGGATGATTTTGTACCAAATTGTGATAAGTTGTTGGTATGTACTTGTAACTTCATTTTTATGTATATGCCAAGTGTAAATTCTTGTCTAGTATGTGTACTTAAAGAGATGGTTTTCAAAGTATATTCTCATGGTGAGTGAGTAGTTTCTAGGGCTGTTTGGTATACTGATTTATCATAAACAATTAGCTAATTTTGTTGAGTGATTTGACAAGTTTATAGAAGCTAAGAGGGCAGATTTGTGGCTGTAACAATTATGTTGTTAATTAGTAAATTTCAAATCTGTAATATGTTGGGACTTGAGCCCTCATGAGAGTGTCTTTAGTTCTAGTATTCATGTAAAATCATGTGAGAGTTGATTGGATGAATTGTAACTTGAAGAAAACGTTTCCTGGATTCTTTATACTTGTATTTATGTAAGGAAGGAAGGTTCTAGGGTTTGTGAAAGAAAAAACCTAGAAAATACTTGAAGAGTTGGGGTTTCTGAAAGACACAACCTAGAGGATAATTGAAGTTCTAGGGATTGAGTCTGTCTGAGAAGGACATATGGTTTTGATAGTGGTTCCAACCTCATCAAACATCACATGGAGAGTAGGAATTCAGTTGAAAACACTTTTTATGAATGCAGGATTGGCAGGATTGTAGCTTTTTTCTTGGATTCTATCATGTATGAGAATATCGGAATGGCATTGAATCAAAAGCACCAAACCCTCTGTGTAACCTGATGTTAATGGTGCTGATTATTGAACTTGTCATTCATAGGATTATAAAAATTGTATCTTTCACTTGAGCCAAAATCCCTGATTAGGAATGTCAATCTTTTTCTATAATATTTTTAAGGCTTGGCCATAACAGGTATGCAATTTACAGTTACATCCAATGTACAAATATCAAAAACATACTACAACAATTCCATTATATATTTGCCTCAAATTATAACATTAAAGTTGAATATATCCAATAAAGAGACAATATTCCATTTACTAAATAATCCTTAGATTGCACAAATCAGACCTGATATTATCAAGTCTTAAGAGGACAAACAAATCACTCTTCACATCCTTCCTATGATGGCTAATAAACACTATATTAGCAGAAGTATCTTTTAGGAAGGCAAAGAAAAGAATAGTACATGACAATAGCCTTATAATGCAAAATTATAGCCTTGAATGTCCCAAATTCTAGGTCCAAATCTGCAAATGTATCTCCAACATTCAACCCAATGGCTTAGGACATTTCTCCATAATGAAAGAAACACATTGAAAATGAGGATCTGCTATTCTTTTGTAGGTTTCCATCCAACTACCAACAAAACAAAAATTAATAAAATGAGGCAAAAAACATAGGATGTTATCCTTGAATATTTCATTATACAATTACCAGTCAATTGTAAGACTATCCATTTATGTCAATAAAGGAAAGAGAACATCATGTCTTTGCATATGAGTTCTTAAATGTACTGTAGGAAGTTCCCTAGGAAGTGTGCATCCAAAATATGCTATTTATCACCGATTTTAACCGTAACCAACTATTTGATTGCTATGTGTGTAGGTGGAGGATTAGGCTAGTGTTTATAGACAGTCTGCAAAATGAATTTTCAAATTGTATATTGCTAGAATAAAGTTGTTACAACTTGGAACCAAAGAGGGCTGAGGGCCAATGTGAGAAGGAAAGGTTATTTTAAGTCCATAGAACGGGTGCTGAGGGTAGGAAAAGGAATCCCTTGGAATGTTGGTGGAAGGTATGTTTTAGATATTTTTAGGGCATATTTTAAAGTATTTACAATTTTTGGGGGTTGCTATACCTGGTTTGTGACCTTTTTGTAGCTGGGACATGACTGTGTATGATCCTCCTAGGTCGGGCTATCACTATATATACCGTCTAGAACCTGGGAATTTATGTGTAAGCCCTCTAAGGGCTAGGTCATGACTATGTAAGCCATATAGGACTCATCATGGATTGTGATGACATCCCCAAGCTAGTTGTATACTGTGGTGTCCCTCCCAATATACTACTAACTCCTCCCACCACTGATCCAACTTGTAAACCCCTAAAACTATCACCTGTGTGATAATACTCATAGGATGTAAATAGTTACTATCACCTATCCTTGACTGTTCCCTTAGGGTGTAAGTATTTACTCATCCATATGGATTGTAGTGAACGGGAGGAATCCTACTTCCACCATATAAACCTTAATCCAAATTGGGATCTCTCTAATAATCCTCCTCTGCAACCCTTTCTTGATGTTTTATTCTTCCTTTGAAAAAGATTGGTTATTATCTAATACAAATTGTACAATGTACAGATTAATTGTGTTCTAATTCAAGAGCTTGATTTAGTCAATGATCCAAATGGTTCAAATTAACTAGGTCTGCAACAATGTAGCAAACAATTTTCTTCCTCCAATATTGATATTATGGAGTTTTCGCAATCCTGTTAAGAAACTTATATAGTCTTAGTGAAAACTTAAACCAAGAGACTTTTTATTGTCCTAATACATGTCCTCTACACAAGACATACTCCTTAATATTTATGGTATTCCAACCCTACAACTGGATTCTTGTAGGATGAAATATTCAAATCTCTTTTCCCACTAATCCTAGATTTGACTCTTTGCAACCAAGGTTCCCATTCAATTAGCACATCCATGTTTAAAAACCGGTCGTGACAAAAAAATTGTTTGTTGGTGCAAACATTAAGACTAAGGTTCTCACATAGAGGAAAATAAATGGTACCATTGTAGTATCTTACACTGACATTTTCAGTTATCGTGGAGGGGGGAAAGTC
This sequence comes from Pseudotsuga menziesii, assembly GCA_001517045.1. Classification (NCBI taxonomy): domain Eukaryota; kingdom Viridiplantae; phylum Streptophyta; class Pinopsida; order Pinales; family Pinaceae; genus Pseudotsuga; species Pseudotsuga menziesii. The sequence continues at coordinate 113,389 of LPNX010578705.1, read as the reverse complement.
TCACTCAAATCACTTCTTATACCTATGTGAAATTATGGAGAGATAATTAAGGACATTGTAGACTTAATATCACTTATTTTAACTTTTACAAATATTTTGTAAGAAAACATGTCCATTATATAGGCATTCACATCTAATTGTAACATAAAAAATGCAATACATAGTGCTAACAAAACATTATGCATCACACAACATTAATATAAAAATAAAAAATAAATTTTAAAGAGGGAAACCATTCTCTCGTTTTATTATCTTCAATAAAACCATTACATTTAGCTCTAAGTCCTTCAACCAGCTCCCTTGTACAATTAACAATAGCCAATATCCATGTACACTATAGCCAAAATAGTACTAGTAACAATGATTATAATCCCCAACTAACAACAGCACTCCCATATTTCATCTTGAGTGGAGATTTAGACCTTCCTAAATGGTTGATTCGGAATGTGTCAATATTACTAATAACAGGGAGACAAACTACATCCATATATTTGTGTTAAATTGGATTGCTAATTACAAGTTGGAAACCATACTTTATATCACGCAAAGGCAATAATCACTTACTAATGAGATGGAGAAAAAGTAGCCTCTTTCCCTCTCTACATTCATATTGGCCTTGGACAAAGTTGATAGGTACATATATTGTGTAAAGGAATTGGGTACTCACTAGATATGACTCAGGTTCCACTGTCCACTTTTATGGGAAACTGTCAAGGATAAAGATGAATCAGAATATTGGGCCAAGTTTATTGCACAATTTGGGTTTAGAGAGATCAAATATCAAAGAAAGATTCCCTAGATTGGATAAGAAATCATTTCATTTCTGTATCTCTAGAAGAAATTGAAACAGATTCCTACTGCTAGGTTGTTGTATATCGGACCTGCAAAATATTCAATTGGGGATAGAAGTTGGGAGATGAAATTGTCTATATTTTGTTGCATGTTCATTGTATTTTTCCCATTACCTATTGCCTAATTTTTCTACCACTATCAATTTTGTCTAAACCATTTGAATAGGATTTCAACAGACCAACCTTAAAGTTCTCTATGAAATTTGAAACCCTCAACTACTATGGTTCAAAACAAGGAAGCTATGAAATTCGAAACCCTAGTTCACCCAATGCATTTCCAAAACCCCAAACACTCAAAACAACATTTCTGAAAAAAATCCAATGGTTAACCAGTCATAGCAATCATCAGAGAAAAAAAAGCTCTACAAAAACAACTGAGCCGCTTGAGCCAGCACATGAGTCTATTAGAACGAAAAAGAGTCGTTATCGCAGTAGAGTGCCCCATTGGTCAAGGAAAAAGTCTAGTAGAAGTTTCATGTTGTTGATACATGTAGTTATTACTTAGCATGTTTATTGGGGTGGTTCTTTTGGATTTTTGGCTTTGTGGATCTTTTTATCCATGATAAGTAGGTATATAACTATAGTAGTGTTTCTCATGCACTTCTAACTTTGCTTGTTTTCAGCAAGAAAGAAGAATGGGTAATCACAACTCTGCTCATCCAGTTTTGAGTAGAGATGATTTTAAATCTAGGCAAGTTGATCAGAGGAGAAAAAGGTAGAATATGAACAACGACACAATAGAAAGTAATAAAACTTTAATTTCTCGAAATTAAATGCATATTTTGGGTGTTTTGATGAACCAAATTTATGTATTCCATATTTTTCCTTTATCATATCAAAGGAAATAGCTTTAGGGTTTATAGTGTTTGGGAATTTTGTTCCCAAACTTTTAACATCTAAGTAGCAGAATTGTTCTGATTGGATATAGATATATCTCCTCAACCCTTACCTAACAAATGCCAGAATTCTCTTTCAACTTAACCTGTGGAAATGGAAATATTGCTTTCCAAGATTTTGTGAAAAGTATTAAACATGCTTTCCACAACATATTCTAGATGGTGTCCTTTATCAAATTAAAGGAAATAGCTTTAGGATATACAGTGGTCGAGAATTTTGTTTGGTGTTGAGGAGAATGCATTTAAATTTTATATTGTGGTAGGAGATATGAAAAGGATATTTTATAAGGAAGATATGAAATTCGAAACCCTAGTATGCCGAATGCATTTCCAAACCCCCAATCACAAAGAAAAAATAGATCAATTTTATCTACAGAGGAGGAATTAAAGCATTTTTCTAATGGCCATAGTGATCTGCACAATGCATTTCTATGAAGTTAATAAATTTTCATTTCTATGTGCGCTATGAAGTCAAACAGTTGTTGTCTTTAATTGTTTTCTAAGTCTACATGGAAATGGGCCTCTTATCATTTTTATGGCTACGCCACCTTAATCTTGTTTTTTAAATTAAATTGGGACTTATTACGTGACAACTTACCATAGGGCCTATATAGTTTCATATACCCTCACAATGTATCCTTTGCAACCCACAGTAAAAGGAATTGCGAATTCAACACTTCAGCCAAGGATTTTGAATCAATAGTAAGAGCCTCACAGCTTTAATTTCCAAATTTCACTATAAATGATAGATAAATAAAAGGTTCTTGTAGAACTGTTCTATAATAAAAAATAGTTAGGAAATTACGATAGTAACTATTAACCCCAAAATTGCTCACTTTTCGACAGAGAGGGTCCTTATACCATCATGTTACAGTAAACAAAACTTTAACCATTAATATAGCAGTCACTACAAGAAAACTCTTTTATTAGCGTAGGTCTTGTTTGGTCTTGCATCCACAGAGCCTTAAAAAGGAAGCCATAAAAATTACCGGTAATTGGCCCTTTATAGTCATCCTTTCGTTCATAAAACTCAATGCAAGGAGCCAACCTAGAAGTCACCTATAAAAATAATTCAGTGAATGCAAAGGGTTAAATGATTACTCCTCTTTGCATAAACACTATGGAAAAAAAATTAACTAGTGGAAAATGCAGCAGTTTACAATATGTCTTCGATGGGATGCAAATGATAATAAGTCTAACAACTTTGCAGGTGTGTGTTTATAGACTCTAAGGTCGATTCTACAGACTCCTCCACTAGGATACTGATGACAACTTTGCAGGCGTATGTTTACAGACTCTAATGAAGGTCGAGTCTACAGACTCCTCTACTAGGATACTGACACTAAAACAAAAGAGCTCAAGAAGTAAAAGAATACAGTGCAAGAATGAGGGAACCTATTTTCCTTCACCAAAAAAAAGTGAAAAAAATTATTACAACCTTTAAGACAGCCACAGTTTTCGTACCCAGTCTGTTGTTTCCCAAGTGGAGTTTTAATACGATTTGCATGTGAAGTCCGGTATACCATTATTTTCGCTCCAAGGGTTTTTGATATCCAGACACATCGCCTTTAAAACCAACCCTTTAAAAACTTTTATGCTCCATCGTATAGTCTTAACCTCCATTTTTTATGCCCCATCGTATAGTCCATATCAGTTTCTCAAGATGTTGAAATTCCTATTCTATAAAGTTCAACTCATTATTTAAATTATTGGAAATATGATAGATTAGAATCACTCACTCACTCATGTCATGCACTCATGACTTAGTTGTGCAATATTCCCAATAGTAACTACTAGTCCACTACTAGTCCCGAAAAGAGCTCAAAACTTTGTGCCTACTGCCTATGTGAACCTCGCTACCAATGTCCACTCTTTTTTTATCAAAATCAAATTCAAAAGTCCGATTTGACGAGTCCTCCTCTACAAGACTTCATTTTTTGTATGAATATGATGGAATCACAACAACTATAAACAACACTCGATTTCATGCAAATACAAATAATGGCATGCATCTAGGATCACAAACTGTGTTAAGGTCGATTTATGCATTGCTATAGATAGGCGTTATTGGGCACACGATATGGAGAAACAATGATTATTAATAAAATTACAATTGTTGGCTCAGTAATAGTCTTCAATTTGATGGGTGGCATGATAATTATGTAATCTCCCTTCGTCTTTCCAAACATTTGTGGTTTATCACAACATTTTTCCTCAGCACCACCAAAATACATATAAAAATTACTTGTCTTTACATCCTCTTCCCTTTAAATCCTCATCTCATAGTCATAACTAAGGATTATTATGCATGCACATCCTTACATTATAATATGAATTGGGTCAAGGCACAGAGACAACCATAAAATATTAAATGTGTGAGGATGCAAAGAGTAAGAAACAACTATAAATAAGAGTAATGATGATGATGATGATTTTGATAATGATGATGAAGATGATCATGATGATGATGAATATGACGATGATGAAGATGTTGTTGTTGTTGTTGTTGATGATGACGATGGTGATGATGATGACGATGATGAAGACGATGATGACGATGAAGATGATGATGAAAGTGATGATGATGATGATGATGATAATGATGTAGATGGCGATGAATATGATGATGCTGAAGATGACGATGAAGATGATGATGATAATGACGATGATGAAGATGATGAAGATGAAGATGATGATCATGATCATGATGAAGGTGATAATGATGATGATGAAAATGATGCTAATGGAGATGAAGATGATGAATATGATGATGATGAAGATGGTGATGATAATGATGATGATGATGATGATGATGATGATGATGATGGTGGTGATGATGATGACGATGAAGATGATGATGATGTAGATGATGATGATACTGCTGAACATGGTGATATTGATGATGATGATGATGATGATGATGATGAAGAATGATGATGAAGATGACGATGATGAAGATGATGGTGATGATGATGATGATGATGATGAAGATGATGATGATGAAGATGGTAATGTTGATGATGTTGATGGTGATGATGATGCTAGTGATGATGACGAGGATGAATATGATGATGATAATGACGACGATGATGATGATGAAGATGATGAGGATGATGATGATGATGGTGATGATGATGGTGATGATGATGAAGATGATGATAATGAAGATGATGATGATGATGATGATGATGATGATCATGATGATGATGGTGATGGTGATGATGGTGATGGTGACGATGAAGATGAATATGGTGATGATGAAGATGACAATGATGATGATGATGAGGATGACAATGATTAAGATGACGACGACGATGATGATGTTGATGATGATTTTGACGATGAGGAAGATGATGATGATGATGGTGGTAATGGCGATGATGATGATGATGATGATGGCAATGATGATCATGATGATGAAGATGATGATGATAAACATGATGATGATGATGATGATGAAGACGATGATGATCAACATCATGATAATGATGATGATGATCATCATCATAATGTTGAATATGATGACGATCATGATGATGATGACCATGATGTAAATTAAAACTAAAAAACATTAAGTAGTCTTATATTTAGTTTTCTTTTGTGAATCAATAGAATATGTTTTTTAACTATGTTGATTTACTACCTTGTGTATATTTACAAATATGCACATACATATATACATATATACATATATACATATATACATATATACATATATACATATATACATATATATATATATATATAT